>JAGPOW010002742.1:56198053-56223087 GCA_030014935.1 Caiman crocodilus | reverse complement strand
ATTGTGTTTTAAAATTTGTATATGTGCATTTTGTATCTCCCCTTGTAGTTTGGTATTTTTATCTATTTGTGTGCCATGGCATTTGTAGCTTATATTTTACTCCTCACCTTTCAACTGAATGTGTTTGGTTTCATAAGTAAATTATACATTGTAACAATGTTAACAAGGCAGGAATCAAACTGCCTTTCCTGTATTATGCTGGTCCCTGAAAGACCAACTGAATCAATGATTGAATGTGTAATGTGATTGAATGTGTAACATAGTAGCAGACAATAATTATCACCTGGAGGCTGCAGATCAACCAACAGAAGAACTAAATAGAAGACAATGTAACAACCAGGAAATCTCTAAGCATCACTGATCAAGGGCTAGAAGCCCTGGCCTGAGTTAATCAATGCTGGGGACCAACCTTTGGGCTGAGTATCTCCAGATCAACCGCTCCCAGGGCCCTATTCAAAATTCATCAATGGACTCCCAAACCTGCACATACATGCAGATGACCTTTGGGACTGACAGATGCCATCCAGTAGCCACCGAGACTGAGGAAGTTCCACAAGGGTCAATGACCCCTGGATTGAGCAAACCTGAAAACTGGAGAGTCACCAAAGTCTGCCAAGGACAGATAAAAGGCAGTGAAAAGTGACCCTCAGGGGTGCCCTCTTGATCTCCAAATTGACCAGACCTGTCCAGCCAAAAGGACCAGCCAGTGACCCCCTTCTGGAAGATAACACCATGCTGAAAGAAGCATCAACGACAGACTTCAGTGCTTGTAGGATAGGTATACCTGACTGTAGCCTGCTACTGGGGGGGGGGGACCAGCCCCAAGGTTTATGATTATGATGTTTCAATCCACCTAATAAACTAGAATTTTAAGGATCCTGAGTTGGACATCTGTAGCCAACAGTATAATCTTAAAAGATAACAACAGACATGCCAATGACAATGGCA
This sequence comes from Caiman crocodilus, assembly GCA_030014935.1. Lineage (NCBI taxonomy): Eukaryota > Metazoa > Chordata > Crocodylia > Alligatoridae > Caiman > Caiman crocodilus. Next base: position 56,222,139 of record JAGPOW010002742.1, on the reverse strand, counting down.
CACAGACATCTGAAGGAAAAAGACATGAAAGTTAGGTTGCAGATAATTAACATGGCACTTGTGTATATGATAAGCTTATGATAAAAAGATAGATGAACACTTTCCAAGAGATAAGCTTTCCCTTCTTTTAGATTACAATAAAATCCCAACTCCTTCCTGGACACTTCTTACCAATTTATAAAATAATAAAAATGTTGCAAAAGATCCAGTGCCTTATTCTGCTGCAGACACAGATTTTGATTTTCTTTTTTTAAATCAGTGTCTATTCCAAAGCTTTGTTATTTTAGCACACATTCTAGCAACATCAAACAGAGAATGATTTGGAAGGTGGGTTTTTCAGTGAAAGTCTCATTTGGAAACATCTGCCACAAAGTAGCAATTACCAGTGATCTAAAAAAACCAGCAGAATTTATTTACACATATTAATCAAAGAAATGTAATGTAACTATAAAGCAACCTTAGGAGGTGGATGGTACAATGATAGTATAATGATGCAGCTACACCTAGAGCCTTATGTTTTCATCATGCTGCTTAAGCAGATCTTGAGTTATTAGATCCATAACAAATGTACAGAAAACACAACAAATTTCATCAAGAGATAAAAATAGGTGTTAATTTGCTTTGAGAACTCTAAATTATCACATTCCACCAACCTACATATATATAAAAGTGAAATCATTAAACAAAAGGGTGGTGTTGTCTCAATTTCTTTTTTTTATTATTATTTTTTTATTCTATGTTTAGGGGACTACGCCCACTTTTTTCTTCATTCCAACTTAATGCCTTGCTTTCATCTTAGCAGTATGAAAAAAAAGCTTCACAAGCACAACTACTAGGATAAACAAAATAAAAAAGACACAATTCACACAAGTTTGTGTAAAAACTGACCTGAATGCAAACTGTTCCCACAAAATGGGGATAACCTCTCTCCCTATCACAGGAGATGATACCATGAAAGCACAAGATTTCATTGTATGTCAAACATGAGCTAAAACGCAATATGGATTTAAATTCAAATGTTTCTCTCAGGTGAATGTCTAAAATTGTAGAGTGGGGTGCAGTGCTTTTTACATGTGCTGAGAGTAGATTTAAGGCAACTACATGGACTCACTTCCAGAGTATGGCAACTTCACAGCTAGAGCAAGTGGATAAGGGATACTTTACAGTGATCATCTTCAGCACAGCACAGAGGCAGGTACAAAAAAAACTCATGGTTTTTCATCAGAGTCCTTTGACAGAATAAGATTACATGCAAGATTTTTAGTACTTTCACCTGCTTTGGTTTAGAACTTTCTTGCAGTTATGCTTTTTGGTTCCAACCAAGGTAGAACAAACAACAAATAAATAAAAAGAAGAAGGAGGAGGAGGCAGCAGGCCTAAAAAGGGAAAAAATATAACTTTTTTTTCTGGCCATTTGAAACTTACTAAGTTTTGTGGAAAATGTTCATTTTGTAAAACAAATTTTATAATAAACAGTTTCTCTGTCTTACAAATGAGTACAGATTATATAGTTTTCAGTTGCAATAACAAGAAACACATTTTTAACAGCAAAGGTAATTAGATACTAAAGGAGCTTTCCAAGTGATGCAGTAAATTCTCCACCAGCTGGAATCCTTAAAGCGAGATTGGCCTTTCTATTAAAAAAAGTTTTAGTTCAGCACTATTTATTAAACCCAGGACAGGAGCTAGTAAGGGAAATGTGATGGCCAAGGTGGCCTATGTTTTTCAGGTAAGATTATACGATCACCCTGGCCTTAATCTATGCATGAAACTGGTGTAATTATTGCTTATTTCTAATTTAAATTGTTTCCTTTTTCCTTTTGCACTTTATCCACTAGAGATTGTATTATCATGTAGGGGTAAATTGTTAATGGCTACAAGAAAGATAAGAGAGAACATTGCTTGTACAGGAACTCCTATGGCACATCCACACATGCAAGCACATGCACTTGCAGCAGCTCAAATAGAAGCGGTGCAAATTTGATCTGGGGCTTTTTGCCTCAGCGCACATGCTCAGACATGCACTTAGGTGTGGAGCAAATTGTGCCACTTGGGACAAAATAACCCTGCCTGGCTCCTCCCGGATCTGCTGCCAGGGGGAGATAGAGCCTGGGGCCAGTACCTATGCTGGCCCCAGCAGTAAAAAGAACTGCCCTGGCAAGTAATTCAGGGATACTCACTGTCAGAAGGCTCTGGGGCCCAGCCAATTGGTACTTGGGGACACTACCCCTTGTGCCAGATGGACTGCTGAAACAGCCCTAAGAGTTTTCTGCACCCTCTACTCACTGCAGCAGTCTGCCCCCACTGCCTGGCTGTGACCTGCTACTCACCTGCTAGACCTGGATGGGGACTGCACAGCCAGTAGAGGCATCTGCTCCTCTGGGCCAGCTTCCAGTAGGCTGTGGCTTCAGAGTTGGCCTCTGTGCGGCACTACTGCCGTGTGTGCCTCGTACCCAGCCACCTCAGCAGCTATCGCCCGGATGATGCTCTGGGTGTGGTGGCCTGATTTGAACTGTCAAAGCATGTCCTCCTGGCCCCATTTGGCCAGGAAGTCAGCCACAGCCAGCTGGCTCCAAGGTGCCAGCTCTGAACAGGCATGGCCTCCTGAGCAGGAATTCTGGTGTTCCCTATTGGAAAACTGAAAAATCCCTGGTAAAAAAAAATCCCAAAGTCACTTTGTAAAATACCCCAAAATCCATGTTCCTCCATAATTAAAAGAAAATATCACTTTAAAGAAAGAGAGAGTGAGACAGAGACCATGAAAGGTTGGGCAATGTTTTATTGATATATCTACAGTGTTAAAGCAAATGTGGAAGTCTACCAGTGTTTCTATCATAATAATAAAGTGAACTCTAGAGTGAATTTTAAAGTGAACTCCAATAAAGTGAACTGCAAGTTTGCAGCACAGGGAACTTTTTTTTGTTCCCTCATGTGCCTCTTTCCCCATCTCAAAGGGGTTTGAGATGGGGCAAGAGGCATGTGTGCGCTCATCTGGACATGCCCCTAGAGTACAAGCCATCACAAAAGGCCTATAGAGGACTCCAAGCCTTACTTCGGTCTCCTCACTACCCTTCAATCACCCAATAGATCTTATCATGGCGTATGGTGATATGGTGAATGGGCATCCAATATATGCCTAAATTCATAGTTTCAAAATAAGTTGGCAGAAAAGGAAATTTACTATATCAATTTAATCTGCCTTTGTGCATCTACATGTGTGCTTTACTGTGGAGCTCAATGTGCTGCACCCAGGAGCAATAAACTCTGGTGTGAACTGTGTCAGAGTTTATTATTATGTGCTAATTGCATGTGTAGATGCACCTCCTATGAGTTTCTTACCTTTTTCGTTTTCCTCCTTAGTTTCCAGAGAGAAATAATTCACAAGCTCAGCAGTCTGGAATACCATATAGAACAATTTGCTTAGGATGTCAATTTAGCAAAATGAACAGACTAGAGTTTTTTTAAAGGGGAATATGAGAAAGATGGAGGCAGAGGGGATAAAGCTATGAAATGTTTATTCATCAAATGATGTCTTTATTTAAGGGCTTCCCTTGTCTATCCACTACAATTCAAACAAGGTTTCCTTTGAAGCAGTTCATCACATGCAATATGCAACAGGATTCAGAAAAAGGTTTGTTTAATTAACTGTCATGAATTTGAGAGTAAGAAGAAAGATCTGGTTGTATCAAAATACACTAAAATAGGGATGATCCCACAATATCCTGTTTGTGCTAAGGAGCTGAGCTTTTTTGTACAGCACTCCTGAATCTCAGTTTGCTTTGTCTGAGTGCTCTTCCAGTAATGTAGAATAGTAGAACTACAGAACAAAGGCTGTAGGCAAATGATGTTCATTTTCATCAGACAGGAAGCCCTGCTCACTACTTTTAGTAGTATTACATTCAAGCTCTAGAGACCTGATCTCCTTAATGTGTTCTCTAATGGCTAGTTGTGATATGCACCCTAGCTTGAGTGTCCTTTTTAATGTCACCTGTAAATATTTACAAATCAAATTGTGATAAATGGTAGGGGAAGTTTATCCATTGTCTCTGTAGAAAGAAAGCACATTAGTGAATTAAGAAATATCAGGATGATCAGGCTTCCTTGGCATAAGGCTGTTCTAAATCAGCAGAGGGTCCTGTGCTTGCCTGATCCTGCCAACTGACAATATCATCAATAGATGATGCCATAAAATCTTATTTTTTACCAGCTAAATAAGAATGAAACACTAAAAGGTTTGAGTAAGTTTGAGAAAAAATCATGCTCCCAAATATTCCTCATGCAGCATTCCTAGTGGCTCTGTCAAATTCTGGTATCACTTAGCAGATGGTTTTGTGCAATTTTCCATGGGTGTAGAGATTCACAGTGTTGATTCACAGATCAGGGAGAGAAAGTTTTTTCCTCCTTCATAAAGATGCCAAATCCTGCTTGTTTTACTTAAGCAGAATCCCTATTTAAATTGATAGGAGTTTTAAATAAATTATTACAGTGACAGCAGATTTTTCTTGCATTGTTTCACTAATACATTTTAGGAAGATCTATTCACTTTTAATAAAAAGAAAATACAAATCTTGACATCCTGAATACATGATCCATAACTGTTAACATGTAAATCTTTGCATCGATGTAGAGTCCAATAAAAACTATTGGGTTTTACCCTTCATGGTGAAATAGTGCTATCTCATTCATTTCTACCCAGACCCATACTTCTCCAAAAGTGGACCAAGATTTTAGAAGTGTCTAGAAATTTTTGTTTGGCTAGATTTTTGAGCTCCAATTAGAGAAACATTAAAGACTCGTGTTTTCAGAAAGTACTGACCAGGAATACTTCAATTGATTTAGCCTAGGGGTCAGCAGAATTTTGGAGCAGTAGTTTGGCTCAGGCCTAGAGCAGGCCAATATTCACAACTGGGCCACTACCATTGCCACTTCTCCTCTCTGCCTACCTGTGGTGCAAGAAAAACTCCCATAGTCACCCAGCCACAACATAGCATGGAGTGCACCAGGTCACCCAGCAGTGACATGACATGAGCAAGGACCTCCCTTCACTCTGCTGAATGATGGCATGGTGTGGTGTTGACAAAGTCCTGACTTTTGCCCAGCAGCAGTGCTATATGTTGGCTGTATGTTGCCAACCCTGATTTACCCAGTAGCATAACCAAGGGTGGGGCTGGAAGCCACCGAGTCTCAGGTGCCAATTTAGAGGGGTGACAAAATGATGCTTTTGTGGGAAGTCCTTGCATAGCAACAGCAGCAGCAGCATGTGATGGCAGTAGAAGTCAGGTGCAGGGACACCATACCACTGTAGCAGCTGCGATAGTCTGTAAGTCCCCTGGAAAACTAAAACTGACCACCAGACCCTCTGCCTTACACTGCTAGATTTAGTGTAATTCAATTCACAACAGAGTTCAATTAATTTAGCTTATTCTTAAACTGATGTAAGAATGTGCATCTAATAAAATGACACCAATAGAATTACATTGATTTGGAAATAAATTAATTGGTGCAATTTCTGTCTATAGATCGACCTATGAGGTTTCTGGGGCAAGGACTCTGCTTATGTCTGCACATTTTATATTGTCTTATGTTTGCAAGTATTACTGCAATTGGTAATGATAAGGCATTGTGACTTTCCTGGTTGATACACTGGGCTTATTTAGCATAGCACCATTCCATCACATGGCAGAGCAGTGCCCAATGATTTCTACTTCAGAATCAAACACTCTTTCTCTGTTTGTTTGTTTTTCTTTTCTTACATGGCAATTAATATAAAGAAGCCCATTTGATTCAGTGGTTGTGTCCTAGATTTCCCCTCTGTGCTGCAGACAAGGAAGAATAAGCTTAGATGATCCACATAATTTTTTTCCTTTTGTAGACAGGAGTTGCATTCAAATATAATGGAAGGAATGATGGGGGAAGGTAGAATAATATATGGCAGTTTTTGTCTGCTCTTTGATTTAGTGCACTGTTATAAACTTATCAAAGTTTATTATAACAGACTCTTTTGCACGTATTCATCCAAAACCCTGGTTAATGCCTCAACCTGAGACATAAGAGTATTACCTGCTAAGAGGAACAGCTGTAAATAACCATAGATAAAGAGTTACTCTGAAGCATGAAATCAAGTGCCTAGTGTAGCATTCTGGACATTTTATCCCTAAAGAAAAATGCTTTGCAGAGGACACTAGGTACACAAACTTGTAAAGACAAATAATTCTGTCTGCAAATGAAATAAGAGTTTTAGAAAAAAGCCTGCTTTCTGACATCATTCTCCCTTGTGACAGTCAAAGATGCTAAATGCCCTATGGACTTACCTCATTTTCATTAATATTGCTGTGAATGAAAAGAAAAACCGTCTTATTCCACAAGTTTAAACACCGAACACAAATACACTAGAGAGAGAAGAGGAAGATGTTACTCCTTTCCTAATGTTTCTTTTGCATGCTGTAGCCTCAGTATTATCCCTACCATGTGATGACTTGTGCCTGTTAACTGCAAGCCAAGGGTATGAACAAGCATTCACAGGATCCAGAATAGGTTTAGACAACTTGAACTGCCTAAAGCTGAATCAGGATTGGCTATTGCAAGCATTTACTGTTTTCTAGCGGAAGGTGCAGGCAGTCATAGCCAACACAGTTGGTAGTGAGGGGGAGGGGCTGGCAAGCCCAGGGGTCTGGCAGATCCTGGGGACTTGGTGGATCTATAGGGTGAGCTTCCTGGTCCAGGGGTGGACTGGTTGAGGGGTTAAAAATAGCTTGGTTAGAGTTGGTGGTGGGTAAAAATAGCACATCCCTGGGGCTGCAGAGAGTGGTGCTTTCTCAGCCCCAGGACTATCCTGTGAATGTGCACAAGTGTTTCCTATGCGTGGGCAACCTAGAGTTAATTTACCTCAAACATGAACTAATTTTGGATCAGGCACACCATACAATTATAGAAATTTACGGTTGGAAGGGACCTCGGGTGGTCATCTAGTCCAACCTCCTGCTCAAAGCAGAACCCTCCCAAACTAGATCATCCCAGCCAAAGCTTTGTCTAGCCAATTTTTTAAAACCGCCAAGGATGGAGCTTCTGGGTAACCTCTCTGGGTAACCTGTTCCAGTGTTTTACTATGCTCCTAGTGAGAAAATTCTTTCTAATATCTAACCTAAACTTCCCTTGCTTTAATTTGAGGTTGTTGCTCCCTGTTGTGTCATCTGCCACCACTGAGAACAGTCTAGCTCCATCCTCTTCTGAACCCTTCTTTAGGTAGTTGAAGGCTGCTATTAAGTCTCATCTCAGTCTCCTCTTCTCTAGACTAAATAAACCCAGTTCTCTGTCTTTCCTCATAGATATGTCCCCCAGCCCCCTAACCCTTTTTGTTGCCCTCCACTGGACTGTCTCCAATTTGCCTGTATTCTTTCTGTAGTGGGGGCCCAAAACTGTACTCAGTACTCCAGATATGGCTTCTCCAGTGCTGAATAGAAGGGAATAATCACTTTCCTTGCCCTAATGGGAGTCTTAAGCCCAGTGAAGACTTGCATACCATGGCAATTAGCTCACCCTAAGTAAGGTTAGGGAGATCTAAAGGTAATGCTTGTATATATCCCATGTCTCCCATCTACCTACTGACTGTCAAGAGAGCAAACTACTGGAGAGAGTTGTGTGTGTCTCCTCATTTTCTGATCTGTATCAGTTCACTTACTGACTGGACCTCAGTTTAAACCTTGGATTCTGTTCACCTTCATACTAAAAACACACAAAGAGTTTAATCCGATGCAGATTATTCCAAGATTTAACTCACATCAAAAGAAGAGCAGGACAGTTATTTACCGGAGTCTTATATTAACCTAAATTACCTATGACTGTTCCAAATCAAACTGTTAATTTGGATACTTCACAGGTATTTAATGTGCAATAATGGACCTGCCTGGGAGACAAAATGCTCAAAGCAAATCAAAACAGATGTCGGTTCTTAGCCCGAGAGTGAACTCAGCAAAACACTGTACTTTACAATAACCAGTAAGAGGAGCTGAATTCTCTCTCTCTGATCCTTGGAAAGTTTAGCCAGACTGTTTTAGAATGGCTAACTGTTTCAGGCACTGCAGGAATTAAGAAAGACAAGAGTAGAGACAATTTAAGTCCCCTGGAATATTCAGAATACAAGTTGAAAGGCTATTTTTTACCTTTTAACATCTTTCAATGCTAAAAGGCTCTTTAGCACTCTACTAGCCTGCAGGTAAGCAAACAGGTTCAAAAACAGTTACAAAATACAGCACCATGGTAACTTAATCCCTATTACCTATGCATTAGTAGAAGCATTTAACAGTGGAATTATTTATTTTGAAATCTTGCATTTTCCTCCACCTTTTTCTAACAGTGAAACAGGTCAGTAAATGCCAGTGCTCTTTCATTGATGCTAAACTCATTATTATATTGCATCTGAAAGGTTGTCTGGAAATCATAGATTGAACATTTCCAATGTGTTATTTATGGCTGTTTTCTCTGCTTCTTCCTGATTTGAATTTTTAATCTAGCTGATCATCTTTATTTTTAACTTCAGATGGATGTATAATAGAAAAATATAGTCCATATGCTTTTGTGAAAATGAAATGCTGTACAAAATTCCAAGACATGTTCCCTTCCATGCTTCTGTTTGTCTTGAGTCGAGAAAGACCAATGAAGTTAGTAAAGGTAAATTTATATTTCATCCAGTGAATGAACAAAGTACAGCTTGCAACCAAGTCTGACTTAACCATGTAAAAGTGTAAGAGTGATTCTGTTACCTTCTTTTGGAGCTTAAGCACCTTCAAGGGTTAATTTCTTTTTTTTCTGGTGATACACAGAAATCTATCTCTTTAATGGGGGCATTTATAAACTCAGAAAAGTAATAGGATCACTCCTACATTTTAGTTGGGTAACTCAGGAGTTAAATGCAAGTTGCGTTTCGGCATCTCTTACACATGCTATTAATCACAGAATCATAGAAAATTAGAGTTGGAAGACACACCAGAAGATAGTACTTGTATTTACAAATACTGACTTACAGCAGAGTTTATTAGTTTACTTCAGTCTAATAGGGCCACACATGTAGACATTGAGACGTTTACTGAGGAACTATTTAAGAAGCTCCACTGTAAACGTCTCATGTAGACATGCCCTAGGTGAAACAGAATCGCCCTATGTTTGCTGTCTGAAAAAACCCTACAGGGTCAGCCCTGAGTTCTGCATTATCTCTACAAAGCGTGTAACAGACTCCTACACAAGAAAGCTGGACCTGGTTCAGGTCCACCAGGTTAAATTAATCTTCAGTTATACCTGTTGAAGGGGGAACTAATTATGTTACCAGGCACCCTATTTTAAATGTTGTGTGTGTTGGTAGTATCCCACAGTAAGCGGAAGCTAGCTCATGGGTAGTTTGGCAGGTGTTTCATTCCCATATAACTTGTAGATCACATGATGTGCACTCATGAGCAACACAACTTTAGTTTTCTGCATGAGTAGATGAAATCAGCCTATTTTAAAATAGTACCTAATCCATTTAAGCTAAATTAAAATAAGCCTGATATAATACAATCAGGTTTCTACACAGTTGTTTTCTAATTTAATCAGTTTAAAAAGTGCACCCTTGGAGTCTTGTTACATGGTAAATGTATGCACCTTCTGGAGCTCTTAGCATCTTGACTGGCTCCACATTAACACCTTTATGTGGCATAAAGCACTCATTATTCACCATAAAGTTACACCACTCCAAAGCTTAGTTTATCTTAATCTGCCTATTTTTTTTGTTGTTGTTCCATTACTGTGTGGTTGCTTCCCACAGCTATGCCGCTGATGTTGAAGTCCTCCAGCATCCCAAGATGCAGTTGCCCTTCCTGACATAAGGCAAGTTAGGATGCTGGAGTGCAGCAGTGCCAGGCCTGGCTCCCCAGGGATTTTGGGCAGAGTGAGTGCTAGAGCCTTGGAGCTCCTACTGGCCATGGTGCCAACTGCCTCTGCCCAGACTGGCTCTGCTCCTGCCACTGGTGGTGCAGAGCAGTGGGGGCTGCTTGAGCTCCAGAGAAAAAAGGATTGGGCCCCTCAGAACTCAGAGTGAGCAGGATCGGAGGCTGCAACCCACTGAAACTAACGCAGTGGCTTCACACTGAGAGTAAGGTTTTCAATCTTAAGCCCTGGCAGCCCCGCTCTTAGTTCAGAGCTGCCACAGTTTGACAAATCTAAAGACACTTAGACTCTCTGGTCTTGTCAAGCTGCAACAGCTCTGTGTTGAGAGCAGGGCTGCCGGGACTTAAGTCCAACAGCCCTGCCCTTAGTGTGGAGCTGCTGTGTCAGTTTCAGTGAAACCAGAGAGCTCCAGGGAAGCTACCTCTCAAGGTCTCTCTGGTCTCGCTGAAACTGACATGGTGGTGAGTCTGCTTTCTGCCCAGTGGGTGCAGAGGATGGGTCTGTCTCCTATTCCTGCCCCAACTCACTAAGCCTTCAGGGCAAGTCACAGCTGTGTAGGTGAAGAACAGTCAGAGCAGGTTTTTTACCTTACTGTGTGGCTGCTCCACTTGCCTAAACAATACTAAGCTGATTATTTGTTTGACTTACAGCATAAGGTCTCATGTAGACAAAAATACAGTGTAGGAAGTAAAAGCATGTCTTATTTTACACATCATGGGTTCCAGGGTGCAAACTCATACTCAAACACTATGGGAATCCTGCTCTGTTGAGGAATCAGAACAGAAATTACAAAGTAGTGAGGAGACTCAAGGAAGTTAGGGGGAGGTTAAATTGAGTTAAAAATGGCCACCTGATCTAAGGTAGATTAGCTAATGGAGGGACTAGAAATTGGGGGATGTAAGTGGGGTCTGTGGGGGAGTTAGGAGATGAGAGGGACTCTTTTCTCCAGGAATCAGGGGCTTTTAGCTACATCCCGCCCCCCCATCCCCAGATGACAACCCTCCCCACAGTGAGCCTACACCCAATCCTGTCTACCTGTCTCCCAACCCTGACTTACTTTAATCAGCTCCCAGGAAATGCTGGTAAAGACAGTACCAATAAATGATGGTAAAACTTGCAATGGAAGCAGGTGGACTCAGGAGGATCTTGGTTAGTCTGGGGGGTGGTTGTCTCTCTTGGGGAGTGAGAAGGGGCTGGGAGGCTAAAAATCAGCCAGTGCCAGGGGGACAGGTAAGGAAAGCCCAGCCCCAGGGTTAGGAGCAGAAGCTAGTCTTTTCCAGCCCCAGGGCTGAGCTGGGAACTGTAGAGAAGTTCAATTAGATCCATCTTGTTGGACCCAATCTATGGGTGCAGAAAGAAGTGATAATTTTTGCCCCATCCAGACACAGAAAGCAGTCTATAGTTGTGACCAAGCACAGCTTCAAAAACATCTGATAGAGTGAAAATCTGATACTTCATGAGGTATCAGATAAATACATTTCAAAATGTAACATCTTCTGTAACTTGTGTCTGCAGAACTCCTAGCCTTTCACTGTTTTCAGAATGTGCAGGAGCAAAGGAAGCAGAAGGAGTTCAGTCTGGGAGTTTTTCAACTCCCTTTGGAGCATGGGGAACATGTATTGGATCCTCCTTAATGTGGGGGGGAGCTTCAATTCACTCACCCCAGCCTTCAGCACCAGCTGGGGAGCCCCAAGAATGAGGTCCCTCCACTGCATTTCCTCCCTCCCATTCTGAAAAGAGTGAGCACTGACGGAGAATCTGGCCATTGCCATGGGGATCTGGCTCCCAGCCAGCAGCTAGATTACCCTCCTCCCTGGAACCAACAGTGAACTTCTGTTTGGTTTGGGGTAACTGTATGCCTCAAGTTCCCTCCTGGCCTTGCCTCTGACTATTGCAGTGTTATTGTGTAACTTCTTTAGTGTTACAAAGTCTGTATAAAGTTAAGTAAATAGTGGTGCACATGCTCAGTTGAGTAAGGAGTTAGAAGGTTCTAGTGCAGTCAGCCTTTTAAACCAGTGTAGGTGATCACCTACATTCTATACCATGAGCATGAACAGTTAAGTGTTTGTTACATAGTTGATATTTGGCACAAATGTCTCAGAAACTAAGAGTGACCACTAGACTTACCTGAGGTGATTGATCATCTGATTGTACAACTGGGTTATTGATAAGTGATTGATGGCACTTCTATTGGAATGGTTGGCTGAGAGAAAGATTGACAGGAGTGGCATGATTGGAGAGTTTTTAAAAAGCTCGCATCTAAGGAGAGGTGTGAGATTGGGAATGACTGAATGTGAGACTGTGGGTCTGAGTTGTGTGAATCTGGGTTTTGTAAATCTAATATTGTAAGCCTGGATACTTGTGTACTGGTACAAATGGGGTTGAGTGTGGTAATGTGAGTCATGGAGTTGGGCTAGGAGTTTGAGGCGAGATTCTGAGGAGAGAGTCTGTGTGCTTGTGTGTTGTGTGTGTCTTTTCTCAGTGTGGTGTGAAGCTCCCTAGAGGACATTGGAATCAATCCCCAAACCAGCTGACCCCTATCCAGTAATCACCACTGCCATTGGAGGGTAAAGTATCACCCATCCCTGATATAGGGTTTGAGCCTTCATGAAAGAGGGAAATTCCTGGGAGGAAGGAGGAAGGAAATACAGAGTGCCTCACTATTGTGGCTGAGAGAACCTGTGAGTCTCTGTAAGCGCAGCTACACAGGATGCTACATCACCATTGCAATGAGCTATGGTGACATAATATCGGCAGGCACTAACCATGATGCTATTGCACTATAGCTTGTTGCTACTGCACACGAAGGTCAGAAAGTACTCTTACACTGCCAGGACTGTGCAGTACTGGCAGATAAGGCTAAAGAAAGTACTAAATGCACAGTGGGGTGGCATGTGTAGATGTGCCCTCTGAAGATAAGACTGTGCCTGTAACTGTGTGAGGAAAGAGAACAGCCCCAGAGAAGTAAAATGGCCCCACCTGAGTTGTAAAGAACTCCACAGGGCTCCTTTTTCACCCAGTGTTTCAGAAGGGGAGAAGAAATCAGCCACAGCTCCAGGATAAAAGAAGACCCAGGACAGGCAAAAAGGGAACACCTGAAACTTGATGTGCCTGACTCAGGCAGAGAGATGGCAATGATAGCCACAAGCACTGAGAAAGCAACAGAGACCAGGTTTAAGAGAAGCAATTATGTGGAGGGAGATGCCAAGGGAGAGAACCCTGAAGGAAACACCCAGAGAGAAACTGAAACTGCCAGAGGCAGAGAAGGTACTGTAAAGGCCCTAATAGCAGGGCTGGAAAAAAAAGGGTACCATAAACTTGTGAATATAAGGGCAGGGAAGTGCCAGTTTGTTTTCATTCTCCTTTTTATTATAGTGAGAGGGAAGTCATCCTAGATCGATAGTGCCTTCACAACTATCAGGACAATAGGCCAGCACAAGAACTGGCTAGGATTAATGCCAGGCTCCAAGCCAGATGAAGTACAACTAGGCCCATCAGGGCTATTGATTGGCCAGACCTAGAGACCCACAGAGTATTTTGTACTGCTCAAAGTCAGATTGCCAAGAGAACTGAACTAACACTTAGCGGAATGGGTGAGGGTGTAGGGGTTGATGGAGCCCTCACTACACTAAGACAGAGTGCAAGAGTGAAAGCATCAAAACCTACACGCCCAGCATTCTATTTACTCCCTTAAATAGCAGGGAGGAAGATCGTAGCCATATGGGAAAGTCCAGCAAGATGTCATGGTGGACTTTGGTCCATTAGCCAAGGTGCTAAATCTAACTTGGTGCAGAAGATAGAGTAAAAAAGAAAAAAAGGAAAAAAAATGCTCAGACAGGCAATTAGGACCAGAGATGGATGACACACAGAATGACACAGACAAGCCTCTACCACAGATAGGGGAGGGACTTTGTGGATGAAAGCCTGCCATTAGACAAACTGCAACATTTTTGAAGTTTGGAGTGAGAGAAGGAGCTTTGCTTTTTCTCTCTCTCCTGTGTTCTGTGTTCTACCTTTGTTCCTCTCCCTTTTTTGTTGTTTGATCTTCTCATTATTAATTTCCCCTAGTATCTGTTTATTGATTTGTTGTGATAATATAGTCCTGTGGTTGTAGCTCCATGTTAGAGCCAGGATGAAGGTTTAGACCTGGTAAGGGTAAATTACCCATCCCTTTTATTTACTATTTGGTATGTTAATTGGCATAATTAGCTGATTTGCATACCCACCTCCAACAGTAATGTAACTCAGAACATTTTGCAGAAATCATTTTGAGTTACACCTGGGAGCTGCGCTTCTGCCTGCTCAGTAAGACTACCTAAATCAGGTTATCCATGTTTAGAGTGATCTAAAGTTCCTGACTTTCTGTACAGTTTTCATGTAGCTAGTTAGATCAATCTAAATGATCTTAGTTATATTGATCTTAGTTAGATCAATCTAAATGTAAGATCCACACCTGGGCAAACTAAGTTAGATTGGATGGCCATTTTTAACATAATCTAACTTCTCCCTGTGCATCTGTACCAAGCCAAGGTGAGAGAATCCATGTGTCTATTTAGGGTGGTAGGGGTTGCAGATACTCATGATCAAACATTTACTTGAACTATCTAAAGATTTAGATATATTTCTGTTACTGGTGACCTAATTTTCTTAGGCTTTCTTTTTTGAAGACGTTTTGCAATTTACCCTCAAAATATGGAGACAATCTGAGGAGAACTAGGCAGTCCAAGCATTTGTCTTAGATACATATATTCTTAAAAACAGATCTATTTTGGAGGAGTGAATTATGGCAGGCCTGGGGTAGCTATTAGCACTTACTGTCAATTTTCTATAGTTTTTATGGGTCAATTTTACTCTGCTATTTTCCAAAAATGTCTGTTACCTTAGCAACTGCCAAATCACATGCATATACTTGTTCTGGGATTCAGAGCACAAAAGTATAGAGTGCAGGTATTTAAAGAAACACAATGAACTAGGGGTAAACTATGGGAATTTATACTTTACAGATGTTCTCATCTAAGTTAAGAGCTCATTTGTTCTCCCTAGTTTTCAACAGTACCTTTTAGCCTCTAATGTTTTGTTCTATTAACCATATGTCTCTTTCCTTTCCTTCCATTGCAGTAATACTCACAGGCACATACACATATATATACACACAGTGTACATATCATTATATTGTCATGATCTTTCATTCTTTTCTCCCTTAAAATTATATACATATATACATATTATTATTTCAATATTTTATCTGAAAGAGAGACTCCTGCAGACCATTGCAACTCACTTGATAATGAGCACTCTCCCCCCAACCCATCCCACACACACGTGCATATGCACATACAGTGTACAAGAATGAAAGATCATGGAAATATAATGATATGTACACTGTATGTGCATGTGCACATTTGTGTGGGATGGGTTGCAGGGAGAGTGCTCATTATCCAGTGGATTGCAATAGTCCGCAGAAGTCTCTCTTTCAGATAAAATATTGGCCAGGTTTCTTTCTCATTTCTGGCGGTTGTCCATCTATGTACATGTAAAACATTTGGCAAGGATGAACAGTTTAGGATAAAATTAGAAATAGCTTGAACATTTTCCTAGCCCTTGCCTCGCACTGAATCCAAACTTTTGTGAGGTTAGAAAAAGTGTTGGAAAGCAATAAAATTTGTCACCAGTCCCCTGCCATCTTGTCCTCTGTACTAATGTCCTTTCAAGTAAATGAGAACTGTAACCCCATATTTATTAAATGAATATAGTCTAACCTCTTATGCTTATTCATCTGATTCTTTATTCTTCTTACATGAAGTGACATAGTATTTAAGGGCATGCATATCAATAAAGAGATGTCGTGGGAGGAAATGTCTATTTGTTCAATACATCTGGTCATTGAAGCCATTCTTCTAAACTTAGCTTTCTAGTGGAATTCCTAATATAGAAGTAGATAAGTGATTTATCCAAGATCACATGGAGTCTACAAGTGACTACATCATGTCTTGGCTGGGCTATTCCTGAGCAGGAGCTGGTCATCTGTCCCTGCTCACATGCTATGAACCTGCAAATACACAGGTAAAGACAATTTTAGGCGCGCCTTTGTGACTGTTCTTGAAACCTTGGTCTCTCAGGGCACATTTACATGAGACATTTACTGTGGAGTAGTCTAATTAGCTCCACAGAAAACATCTTGCATCTACACATGAAGGGTTACTAGGCTGGAGTAAACTAATACTTACAAATACAAATGCTATCCTGTGGCAGAGAGTTTTTTTACTTGTCAGCATCTACACATGCGCTGTTGCAATGGCTGGATGGAGTATGAGGGTTCTTCAGCGCAAAGTCTATCTGCCAGCTAGCCTCTCACTGGATCACCCTTATGTACCATCCACCCCCTCCACAGCACGTTGAGCTGAGTCAGAACAACCCCAGGCTGGCAGGCTGGTCCCCCAGACTCCCTGCCAGCTGGGGTACTCTAGCCTGGCTCAACATGATAGCACAATAAGCACTGGAGTTTATTGCTGCACCCTGAATGCACTTGTAGATACATCCTGGAATTCTCAAGTCATACTTACTTCTCTGTTTTCAGTTCAACACTTGATTAGATAAATAATCTTTTACTTAAATAATTCAATGGTAAAGGAGCTAGGAGATATTGCTTAATGATGCTATTCATGTCTTCTTTAATTAGGAACTTCTATAACAGATCATTATGCCTATAACATATGCAACAAGTCACTAAGAGAGGAGAGAGCTCATGAAATTCCACCCAGTAAAGATGACGCTGTTTTTAAACAAATTTTATTTTCTATCCAGTGATCTGATAGGAGCAACTTCAACTTGGGTGAAAAAATAGTTAGACAAAGTTCCACTGTATCATTCGCAGTGCTCACAGATAGCCTCTCTGTAAGACTATTGGAGTTGTTAAAAACATCAATGTGAAAATGGAAGGACACACATTGGGAAGACAAGCATTTTCATTCAAGCAGGTTAAGATCACCATCATCTAATCAAACTGTGACCAGAATAAAAAAGAACCCTAAAGGAAATAAGGAGGAGGAATGTATTAAAATGCAAAGCCTTGTTGTCTTATTACTTTTTCTTACAGGTCTCTCTGTCATAGTCAAAAAGTCAAAATCAGCATTTTAGTAAAGTGCCATGCAAGAACTCAGCTTTCATTTCTAAGGGGAAGCAGAACCATTATTACCTCCTGTTTGCTGCTAATTCATCATCCCCTTCCTTTATGAAATAATTTTTTGTTTTGTTTTTTGTACATCTACTGCAATACCTTGATCAGGTTTCATGTGTTTATATCCCTTCTCCACAGACAGGCATTTCTATTGATAACATAACTCATGGGTCTTACAACAGGTTGGATTGCAATGGTACCAAGAACTCTGTGTGTATTTATATGTCCCAGCAGAGATGTTATGCCAAGTCTGTTGGAAAAGAGTTTCCCCCAGCACACATCCCCTATAATTATAAACTAATTAGGGCTGATTAGTTGGTTTACTAATACCCTTATGTGTGACTCTGGCACTGGATAAAGCAGCCTTAAACAGGGGAGAAATGGGTTCCAGAGGAAAAGAAAAAGAATTACTCCACTCATGTAGAGCAGCCAAAACAGCCCTATAGTATCAAGCTCCTTTGTATAGGGGGTAGGTCAGAGCGCTACACTGAACACTACAGCAACACTATGCACTACACGGAACACTATAGCAAAATAAAGGAGAGAGTAGCATTTCTTTCCCTTGGAAGAAGTTGAACAGGAGTCTGAAAGAAGAAAAAGAAAAGAATATCATCAAAAATACAGACTGCAATGGGAATGGAATAAAACAAACGTTAATGCCTGTTTATATTCTGAGTCTCTGTTGGGTGTCTATAATGTTAAGCACGTAGCACATAATACTGAAGCAAAGATATATGAAATTATTAAAACTTTCAAAGAAATTCTGCAGAGAACTTAGTGAAGCGCCTAAATATCATTGCAAGAATCCAGTAAAAAAACAACCCAAAATCACTGACAGTGCTATGCAATTTGTACTGGAGAAGCTGCCTGATATTTTTTCAATATGTAAGGATTTTTATTAATCTAGCAGACTCAGAAAATAAATGCTTAATGAACTAAGACTTTGATAAACCCTCTTATTTATAAATACTCGATTCAGCAAAACATGAGATAGTATATAGTAAGCTTAACTTTTCAGCCACTGACAGGGTGCTAAGGACCTTGTTTGCACATAGGCTAAAGCAAAAGGCCTGATTTGGATAATATGGACTGCTTCATGTGATTGATTTATATTCTTTGGGGTCAAGCCTGGGCTCAGTATCCTAGAACATTCAGGGTTTCCCCAGTCTTTCTGCACTGTTTGGAAGTCCTCCTTAAGAGAACTTATGTAATGCTGACATAACCACCCAATTCCTTGCTCTCTCCAGAGGTGGCTAGACACACACCAAGCCCAGATTTATAGCTGTAAAGGGATATTACTGAACATGCCGGGAAGTAATGTAAAACCAATTAATACATATAGGCAGAGAAAAATGCTAATTTTAACTCTCTAATACTGAAATTCAGATTAGTTAAGAAAAGATGTGGTGGGTTCTTTTTACTAAAGATTGTCTCCACCTCCTTATTTAGTAAGTGATGCTAGCTCCAAAGAACTCTGTAATCTCTGAACTCCCTTCCCCTTCAAGGCATAATTTTAATTTCATTCTTAAAAAGGATGAGGGATTTCTCTTATCCCTTGCTTTCCACTGGAGCTATACCTATGGTACATCAATCAGAACAGCTCTGAGGAAAAGGCAAGCCAGGAAGCATATTTATGTAAATTGCCTGTTCCCTTAAGCAGCTTCCCCTTGCAGAAAAGGTGGTATACAAGGACTCTCTTTGTATAGCAGCCACACTTCTGAAGGATCCAAGAGCCTGCTTTGCAACCAGTTTATCATTTATACTGCAGGATTTAATTTTGCACCAGTTAGGAAATGATGAAGAGGTGCTAGTGTCAGTCTATAAAGCCTAAAATGGAATCTGCATATTCACAGCTGCACATATATTTAGTATCTGTCAATGTGCATTCTTGTACTACCAGCATGTCTCCATGGTACCAGCAGATCTATTTTTCTCTATTCTGGTCTGCTTATTTATGTGCTTCACGGAATTATATTAATTATACTTCAAAACCTCCTTACTATTTAAAAGCATTTTCTTAATCAGACATGTTGCAAAAGGAAAAGGAAACATGAAATAAACAGATATGTAAACTAGTGCAATTTTGGAGGAAAAAAAGCAACTTGGCAATTGCAGGTGTTAAGTACAACAGCAGGGATTGTGCAAAACTACCTTTTCTGTCAAGTAAGTACAGTGAGTGCTGAAGTGACAATTCATTACCGATTATGAACATTATTAAGTGTCAAGCACAGCATCTGCAAAAGTTTTTATTTTGTAGGATGATACACAGTACTGAGCTAGAAATGTTTCTGATTATGATTGAATATGGGTCTTTTTCAGCCAGGCTTACTCACATATGTAACTTTGGTCTGGCAGTTTTTTCTGAGTTGAACTTGAAAACATTCATAGCAGACAGGCTGAAGCAGAAATCAAACCAAATGAAATGAAAAACAAAACCACTTTTCCACCATTTAAATATGTATGATTTTAGGGCAGGGGGGCAGATGGGAGGCAGAAATGAGGGAAGTAGCTGGACCTTGTGTCATTATCTCATATTTTAAGTAGTTTTTGACTTGTGAAAATACAAAATTTACTAGTTTACAGCATCTGAACACAATCTGGAAGGTTTAGTCCTTGAGAAGCCTAACCTTCACTAACTCAGGGGGGTCTTGATAAGCCACAGGGCACTGATTATTTCTAATGGGACCCCTCAGCACAATTCCTCTAGACTATTTCATATGCATCAGCCACAAGGTAAACATTTCCTAAAGTTAACCACTAGAGATTATTACAAGTTGGATAATATAAGGAATGATGAGCTCACTAGCTGATACTGAATTCATGTTCATCTGCCTCAAAGAGCTATACTTATACCTAATTACAAATTAAGTGTACTTTCATTAGGCTTACATAAAAGGTAGATTGCCCTTTTAATGACACAAGTAAATTTATACTAGGGCCCCCCAAATACCTGAGTCAAATCTTTTCTGTCAGTTTAAGTGATGCCCATTATCTTAAGGTGAATTGAAAGAGCTAAACCCCATATTGCAGTTAAAAGTACATTGAGCATCACTAATAACACTAAATCTTCCCCTTAATATTGCTCTCATTTTTTCCTCTACCTCCAGGGTAACTGAAACTCATTTTTTTTTAATAAATTAAAGCCATTGTTCCAGGATAAGCCACCTGTTTAGATTTTCAAGAGTAGCTTTGGCTGAAAAAGTTTAACACTGTTGGATTTACATAAATACAATTGTTTTATTTTTCTTGTAGCATAATCATATAATGTCATATAAATGAAGAATCCCTCTTTTCTACAAGACTCTCATTCTTCATAGAAACAGCTTAAAGTTAATTTAAAGAAGAATAGAAGAAAATCCATTTAATTTCTACAATATGACTGTATAATTTTCTTTGATTACAATGTAGGCAAATTTCTTCCTAGTAAGAAATTTCTCAATAAGCAAAAAGCCCCCATAACAAAGCTCCCAAACCCTTAATTAGCAATCAAAGAAACATCTGTGAGAACTTCACCTAGCGAGAAGCTGTAGTTAAAGCTATGCAAAAGTATCTGTCCTTTCTGATCCTTTTGCTAATCCATGAGTGCTTAGCAGCTGGCGGGGGATGGGGCCAGGTGGGGCAGCAACTGGGGGGCTGGGGTGGGGCATACAGGCCTTGCAGTGCGGCTGGTAGACCCTGTGGGGGCCATTTGGTCCCTAATGGGGGATTGTACCCCTTGTGTGGGGGCCAAATCCCCTGTTGGGGGGCTGAACACCTTTTTTGCCTCAGCACACATGCTTGGACATGCACTTTTCTGTGGACCAAATTGTGCCACTTGGGGCAAAATAACCCTGCCTGGCTCTTCCCGTATCTGCAGCCAGGGAGAACTAAAGCCTGGGGTCAGCACTTCTGCTGTCCCCAGCAGTATAGAAAGCCACCCTGGCAAGTAGCTCAGGTCTACTAGCTTTCATAAGGTTCTGGGGCCTAGCCAATTGGTAGCTGAGGACACTACCCTTTCTGCGAGCTGGACTGCTGAAGCAGGCCTGAGAGTTCCCTGCACCCTTCACCTACTGCAGCAGTCTAGCAGAGGTGGCTACTGCCTGGCTGTGACCTGCCAAACCTGGATGGAGACTGAGATATTATGTTATCTGGGACACATTTAAAACCTAATCCAAGTGCAATGGTGATAAGAGGCAAAAATACTGTTCCTTCTTCCTAGTATCATTGTAAGCAATGGAAGAGCACACTAGTAGCCCCCACAGAAGGGTTACGGGCCCCCTACAAGACTCACATGACTTACCCCAGCCTCCCAATTGCTGCCCTACCTGGCCCCACCTCCCACTCTCCCAGACCCCCCCAACAGCTGCCCCACCCAGCCTCACACCCCAACTTGCACCCCCAGACCACCATGGCTATCCCCACAATCCCAGGCACTGTCACTTAAAAAAAAACCCACACACACAAAAAATAAAACCATGAAAAAATGGGAAAAATAGGAATAAAGATCAAGGCATGAAAGGAAGGTTGTTCTTTAGGTTAAAGAAAAAAACTAGTACTCAGACAATCCCGCTTCAATTTCTACCTCTTCCATAGGCTTCCCAGGTGTCACATAATATCTATATACCTCCATTCCCAACTTGCAAATCAGGACCATTTACTATTTCTTCCTCCCTTGTTCTTGTCCATTTAGATAAGATATTCAGGTTGGGGATAACCTTTTACTCTCTATGTGCAATGGCATCTGTATCTGAATTAAGGGCTTTTGGATGTATTGTAATTGAAATCAATCCATTCAAAACTTGCTTTTTCAATAGTTCTGGGAAAAAAGTGTTGATTTTTTTTTAATTGAAAATTTGCAACATTAAAATCACCTTCAAAAGAATCTGATTGCACTGAAGAGTAAGTTCCATAATAACTAGAAGGAATAACAACTAAGACAATAACAGAGACAAAGACCCTAGAGGTGTTAGACTAGTAAGAAGCAGCTTTTTATTTAAGGCTCTTTTTCAATTGTATTGAATCATCCAGCTATTAAAAAGGCTTTTATAACTTGGTAGGAGCATGCTGTTCCATTTGTAACCTTGTCATTTATCATCAACTGCAGTTAACTCTCTCTCTCTTAAAATTATAACCTTATGGACCACATTCCTCAGATGAGTGAAATAAGCCTATCTCTGTGGATGTCAATGGAGTAGAGCTCAGTTCTGCAAGCTGAGGATTCAACCTGATATTTTAAATAAAACAATCCTTGTACTTTTCTTCTTCAGTCAACCAAAACCAAGTTTAAATATCTCTTCTGGATCTAATACTTTCTCATTGAAGTGATTCTTTTCACTTAGTCATTTCTGATGGCCAGAAAAAGCACTTTCCTTTTCATTCTTTGCTTTAATACTTTTATTTAATTTTAGAGTTTTACATCCTGTTATTTGAAAGAGCAGTGGCACCTAGGTATTGTGTTCAGCTCTAAATAGCCACATATCATGGCTATCTTATATTATTAACTTCTTGTCTTTGTTCCCTTCTTCTGCACTTGCTGTTTTTATTCTTGTGCTACAATAAATCAATATCCTGTTTTGTGTGAAATATCACAAAATGCAAATAATCTACAGCACAGGGATTCAGAAATGTAATTTTAATTACATCATGAGATCTATCCACCTGTTTAATAAAGTGTACATAAAAACAGGAAGAGCTATAGTAAATGCTATGTTGTACAGTTAACACTTCTGGTTCCTCTCTATAGACCCACAGAATACTGCTGGAGCAGAGCGCCAAAAATCTTCATGGAAATTAGTCTTTTCAAGTCAGAAAGAAAGGAAAGCTGTTCAATACTTCCTTGAGGGTCAGGAGGCTCTCTTGTTTCAAACTTCCAGTCTCTTCTCCTGTCCCAAAATTCCCTTGTAACTATGAAGAAATCATTCAGCCTTCTTCTGTCAATATCCTCATCTATAAAATGGGATCAATTATACTTCCTTATACCTTTGTTTGAAGGTAGCTATGGATAGCATCAATTTTAGTCTTTTCTCAGTGTTTATATAGCATGCATTATGGCATTACTTGCATTTGAATCTGGACTTATTAAATATGGATGTAATTTCTTGCTGTCTACAATTTTACTGATCTCTGTACCTTTCTCCTAAATCTTCTCAAGCAAAATTTAGAAGAATGTTTCTACTATGGATCAAGTCAATTCTTGAGAAAGTTTTCCAATCATGGAAACTGAAGGACTGTGCCAGCAGGAAGACTGGAGAAATTTTACATTGCAGAAAACAAAAAAAAAATGCTAAGAAATTAATCACATGTTAAAAGTTGTTGTGAGAAAGTACACTACATATGACAAAGGAAAGGTCACGCAGAATTCATCAAAGAAAAAAAAATAGCAAAATGTCTAAGGGAGGATGTGATGTTTACCAGTTGTTATTCTGCTGCAGAAAGAGTGGGAACAAGGGACAAAGAAATGACAAATGGGAAACATTTAGGTCATCTCAGGTTATGCAACACAATTTAACAGAAGAGCTAGAGGGAAATGGGATATCACTGTATAACACAATTATAAACAAATAAAATTACTATACATTTAAATATCAAGGTAGTAAAGTGAATTTAAAAATGGGGTGATGCCTAGGGTAAGTCTACCAGTTTCAAAATATATCACTATTTTCAGACCATATGATAAAGAGAATTGCCCCAAAAGGAAGAGATTGAAATGTGGATCAGAATGAAGAAACTTGTTCCCATTTTTCTCCTGAAAGGCCTTCTGTATTTAGAAACCTATGTCTTAGTTTCATAGTTTCATAGTAACTAGGGTCAGAAGGGGCCTAAAGCAGGCCATCTAGTCTGACCCCCTGTCAATGACAGGAACGAGTGCCAAGGTCACAGGACCCCAGCCAAGTACCTATCTAATCTACTCTTGAAGATGCCCAAGGTAGGAGCAGGAACAACTTCCCTAGGAAGCTGGTTCCACATCCTAGCCACCCTAACTGTGAAGTAGTGCCTCCTAATGTCCAACCTA
>JAGPOW010002742.1:56184752-56197953 GCA_030014935.1 Caiman crocodilus | reverse complement strand
GAGCTCTCCGAAATTGGCCCTTTTGAAATCTGGGACCCTAGTCCTAGTGTGGGCCCTATCTACACTGCGCCAGACAGCAAATTCTATCAGGCGATGGTCACTGTCTCCCATGTAATTGCAGTCAAAATTTTCCCTTTGTAGGCCTATTTTACTGTCTGGTGAATCACAACACTCCCTGGATTTGCAGAGATGTAATAACATGCAGGGATTGCCCCCTCAGCCCCCTATTATTGTTATCTAACTTGATCTGTTTAGACAGATCACATGTTGTGTATTTGAGGGACCATCCCTTTTTCTCTAAGCTGATGCTCCTTATACCAGAAAAAGGTTGGTAACCAAGTTGACATACTGGTTCATTTCTTTGATACATCTCTCTCATTTTGAAGCTTGAATCCTTTATGCCAGAAATACATTATATTTTTTTAAATTCTCTCTTTTTTTTTAATGGGCTGTAAACCCTAGATGTCGTCTGCCATGCTACTTCAACTGACACAGAATCAGCTCTGTAGCTACTCAAAATTGGCCTCTCTGCTAAGACTATGAAAAAAGGAATCTTTTAGAAAACTGAAGTGAAATGTGAACTCAATTCACAAGTATTATTGAACAGCTGTCATAGAGTATTAACATTTAGTCACTGCTGATTTGGATTTCCTTTGTGCCTGTACACAAGATGAAACTACACAACACTCAGTTATTTAAAATCACATCCACTACCCATCTGACATAACAAATAAAAATGTTACTCTCAGTTACACAGAGGAATGTTGTAATATCATTTGCTAACATATAATTGTTTAGGTTAGTTAAGTTTAAGGAGCATTGTAGGGAACTTCAGAGAGATCTAACAAAGCTTGGTGATTATATACGGTGAGGAAATTAACTGTAGATGAATGCAAGGTGTTGGGCAAACTGCAAGGAGTTGCCTTGCAGGTCGTTTGTGTCTTTTAAGAGTAGTCATTAATGTGGCTGATTTAGCAAAGAGGATGCCTCAACATACAGCAAAAACTGCAGTGGTCAGTAACAGATTAGGCAGTAATAGAATATAGACAAGTGATATAACAGAGTTATATCAGAAACTTATTCTGTCCTTGAGAGTATCAATGAATAATTCTCAAGTGTAAAAGTCAGACATTAAATATTGAATTCACTTTTAGTTACTTTGTCTTCCAAATTACATATCTACAAATGAAACTTCATGTTATAATTTTCTGTGTCTTGTCTACAATCTAATTATTGGGGAGGTCATCTTAAATTGATCCCTGCACAGTTTCAGCAGGAGAATGACAACAGGGGAGCAGGCAATGGGAAAAACAGAAGCGAGGGGACAGATGTAGGGGAAGCAGAGGTGGCAGTAGGCAGTGAGAAAGCAAGGGAGAGGAGTAGGAGGTGGGGAAGGCAGGCACAGGCAGAAGGAAAGCCAAGTCAAGAAGCCAAGCATCCTACCTCTCTTTCCTTCCCCCCCGCCACCAGTGACTACCACCCCACCATTTATGTCTTCTTTCTGCTGGTTTTCCTGCTGCTTGTGGCACAGGTGGAACCCCAGAGGTACTCCTGCCTATTGTGCCAGGAAGCATTTGTGTTGGGAGCCTGGCTTGACATCCCACAGATTTCTCCTCCCTTCCCTCCTCCTTTCTCCACTTCCCCTTCTCCTGTTTTCCCATGGAAGGGGGAAGGGAGCTGGGCAAGGCAGGAGAAATCTTCAGGGTTCCCAGGCAGGTTCCCAGCACAGATACTGCCTGCAGCATAGGGTAGGGTAGAAACCAAAGCAGCAACAGCATACACAGACTCCTTCTATGCCTGGCTGCCTACCAGCAAGGGAGGGGAGGGAATCTGGACAAGGAGAAGGGAAGCTGGGGCATGCTGCTGATGCTGTCCCTGCCACAGGTGGTGTATATGCACAGCAGTTTCTCAGAGCTCCTAGTTATAATATGCAATTCTAAAACAAGACTTTGTTTCCCCAAAACCCTTGTCTTAGAATTGAGTAAATAGGGTACCTTGTTATGATCAGATAGTACTCTTATAAATTCCTTTTTATTTTTTTTTGCTATACAAAACTACTTGACTTAATAAATTTGAGGCAATAAGAACTCAATTCAAAACTTATTGATGTTATATACTGGTAAGATTCCAGTTAACTTGAATGGAGTTTGGATATGGCCCTAAATTCTAGAATGTAATTACTTTCTGATTCACTACTGCATTACTCCACAGACCCACTGATATAATTATTAAATTATTTTAAATAATCTAAAAAAACCTGCTATTTTGTTTGGTTAAGAATAAAAGGGAAGGGCTTTTTTGTTAAATGTCATTTCTATCCAAAATTTTAATGAGATCTTGTTTCCATATTTTCTCCAAGGATTTTGAATACTTAATCATGGGAATAATATTGCCATCTATTTTCAGATACTTTGAGTATTTTTTAATGTTTAAACTTTCTGGCATTTAAATGCTGTTTGTCATGGGATGGTGTCCCCAAGGATAGCCATGGAACTCCTATGGCCCCTTGACCATGCTAATTCAGCTCAATCGGCACCCTCTTTCTTTCTTGCCACGTTTTTGTGTAGCTATAATAAATAGGGAGGCTGTCCTCAAGTTTGTTTGGACATAGTTCTAATGGACCTCACTGAACCCTATTGGTTATTGGACCCCCTTTTTGGACCCCCCACCAAAATGCATGTCTTGGGACACCATCAGCCTTATGAGCTAGATGCATGGCTCCAAACCATCCCTTTACTACACCCCAAGCCTTGCAGCTGGTATTCAAACAGCATCCCACTGAGGCCTTAATTTCACTTGGCTTCTGATTGTCACTGGGCTCTCCATAGCCCTGTCTCTCTCTGTGCCCCCTCGGCGCTGGGCTCTGTGCACCCCAGATACTGAGCTCCTTCCCTCCTAGCTGCTGACAGAGAACTGCCCCTCTGGCCCTAGCCCTGGGATTTATGCCCCAGTGCCTGCCTCCTCCAGTCAGCTAACTGCTGGCAGGTGCAGGCTAATTCTCTCATTCCTGCAGCCATGCTAACTTGCAGCTGAGGGGTTCCTGATTGACTGTTAGGGTTCTGTCCCTTGCAGTTTCAGCCCTTAAAGGAGCAGGCAACTTAGTGCCCTTTGACACTGTCATAGATCTCATAGATAAAATATTTTCATAGGAAAATCTATCAGTACTTCTGAGAAAAGAGATTTGTGCATCAATCTGCATGGGTAGTTATTTTCAGGTTGGTTTAATGTTTATTTAATTAGCTTAGTTACTGTTTATAATAAAATAGAGATAATTGAGGAGGCAATCATTTTCAGCATACACATAACTGGATAAGCTAAATCAGGCCCTTAGTTATGTCTTGCTTTTCTTGTAAAAGAAAAGAATCCAACCTAAGGGAATAGGGAAGCAAGATTGGATCTATAACATTGTACTTCGTAATTCTTTGTGGATTCAAAAGCTGTCAGAAATTAAAGAGAATGGAGGTAGAAGTAGAAATGAACTAAGAAACTTCATATTAAACATAGTCTATATTTTCCAAAAAAATCATAGATGATGAAATAGGTAAATAAGACCTTTTTTATTTTTTTCTAAAAGAATGTTTAGGATGTCAGATGAAATGAAATGTAATATAGGTCCTACAAATTACTCATACTCTGGGCTTGTGCAAAGGCCTGAACACATAGTGCATTATTCTTTTTCACTTGCTTTTCAATGGGGGTGAAAAGGGAGCAGTCACAGAATTAGGGAAAAAAACTACCCCAGTATAAGATACTTTGATAGAACTGGTGTATCTATCTACCAGGATAACCATTTTCCAGATCCAAACCAGGTCATGGTGAGGCATTGGTAACACCTCTGTGCAACTGTCTCTGGACACTGGTCATATGTCTGCTGTAGACATGGTGAAATTAGTCTTCTTGCACAATAAATTGATATATTGAATGGTATCAATAATAAATTATACCCAGGTTAACAACGCATAAGTCTAGGACACACGTCCTTTATTCTTTTTGCCTTGGTTCCACATCTGTAATGTGAAGGCCAACAATACCTGCCACATGCTACAAAAGTGGTAAATAATAATTAATCAACAAACTTTACATGAGCTGTGCATTGAAAATGTCACAATTGACTACAGCTAAGTACAGGTGTTATACTTATTGCATAACAAGCACTCAGAAAGTACTCTACCGATGAACCAAAAAGAAGTTCATCACACACAGAGTGCTTTACAAATGGCAGATCCTGATCTAAGATAGATCTGGATGGATGTGGTATCAAACTAAAGTACCATAGTTTAGAGTGCTTTATCAAACTTTTGTACCAGATCCCATCATGACACAAGTTAGGTTTCATTCCACCAGCATCCCAGGGTCTCCTCACTGGGTAGCCTGTTAGCTTTAGATGGGGCTTGTTTGCTCTGGTTGAGCACTGGCCCAGTCCTGTCCCCAGGCTATAACAAAGAGGAGACAGAAAAGGTTCTTTCTCCTCCCCACATGGCCAGCTGATGGGGGTGAAAGGTAATGCAGCACCCCTGCTGCATGCTTCCCACCACCCTCAACTTGTTGATTTGTGTCCTGGGATTGCCAGGCCAGGCCCATGTAGCAAGGGCTCTGTTGCCTTCAACCCCAGTCTCCTGACAGCTGCATCTTGGAACTGCCTGGTTTCTTTCTGTGCTGGGAACTGGGGAAGAGTGGGAGAATAAATTAAGCACCCCCTGCTGTGTGGTCTGCATTCAGCTTGCTGGCTCAGGTCTTGGGGGGCATGGTGGGGCCAGGTCCACACATCAGGTGACTCTCTTCTTCACCATCACCACTTCTGGTTCCCATTCCCAATACAGAAAAAGTCATCTGCAGCTGCCATTGTCAGGAGACTGGGACAGTGGGGGAATGGAGCCCCCCCTGCCATGCAGACCCAGCCCAGCCTCACCCAGAACCCAACACAGCAAGGTGGGGGGTTCCTATGTAGTAGAGAGCTCTATTCCTAACCTCTCTCACTCTCCCAGCCATTGGGGTTGACAGTCAAACTAATTGGGATTGAGGAGAAGGGCCACATCAAACAATAAGGGGTGCCTGACTGCTCAGCTGTTCTGCTAGGCTCTGTATTTTCCAGCCAATTCTTGGAAGGCATGAAGGAGAATTCCCAGCTTGCTCAGCTAGTGATGGCAGGCTCCAAGCTTCCCCCACCAAATGGTAAACATCTGTTCTGTTTACTCCTGACCTTACTTAGAGCAGTTTGAGTAAAGCATGAGACCTAGAGTGCTTCCACTTCAGGCTTTTTGAATGTTTGTACTTAGGCTAAGTCACCAAAAACAAGTAAAAAAAAAAAAAAGAAATGTAGCCACATATCACAGCATAAAGTAAGAATAGAGAAAATGAAAACTTAATAAGAAGGACTTGCAGAAACTGAAAGAACAGACGATCAAGAAGTACCAACTAATCTATAAATGCATCACAATAAGTGTGGGTATAACTGAAGAATGTACAGGTTTTGTTTTTTGTGTACGCTCTTTGCATAGGGATATATTTTAATAATACAATTAAACACTTTCTTTTTTTTTCTGAAAAAAATTACATGAAGAAAATTACAATTTTTAAAGTGATTTAATTCAGGAATTCAGTTAAAGCATTTCACACCACAAGATGTAAAAATCAGAAGCTACCTTTGATCTTCAACAAAGTTAAAGATTTTGAAATCTTCTACCAAATAATTTTCTCATTTTTCAACCCACTTTAGCTCTTATACCATATCCATCACTTCAGTCAGTTTCACAATGGCAGAGCACTAAACTGGGATTCAGGATACCTAAGATCTATTCCCCTTTGTGCTATATTTTTATTCCTCTTTGCGTTTCAAAGTTCCCATTTGTAAAATGGGAATACTGATACTGACCTCCTTTGTAAAGTACTTTAAAGGTAACAAACACAAATTCTTCATGTATAAAGTTCAGGTAGGATGAATACCTTTCATCTTATGTAAATTTTAAAATCACTAGATCTCTATGGATATTTTGACTAGAAACAGATGTCACTGAATAAAGCATATCAGCTGTGCTGCAATGTGTCATGTTTCATTGGACAAAGCACACGTCACCCCTTGCCTCATAATCTGATGGTGTGGTACAGGGACCAATGTCTTCTGCAAAGGCTAAAGTTGTGCAGTCCTACAATATCCTGGGAAGTCCTGGCCAGTAAGGGTCCCCTGAATCCCTGAAAGTACCTCCCCAGCTTTCTCCACTTACCCATTCCTACCCTGAAGATCCAAAGGATGGGTCTATTGTAAGTGATGTAAGTCCCATTTTTACAACTTACACAGACCCACCTCAAGGAAACCCCAGGGGTAAGTCTGGTAAGTAGGAAAAGTAAGCTTTCCTTGCTTATTAAGACTTCCCTTGGGGAGATCCTAGTGATGGGTTTGGGTAAGCAGTAGATTCTGGGGGCAGGCCTGGATAAGTGGGTCCTGGCACAAAATTGTGGGCACTAGGGATTCCCTGGGTCATATGCCTCCAATGCCAGGACTCTCATCAGTATTATGTTTCCATAAACAGAGAGCCTGGACTTTTCTTACCTATGGAAAGGCACCACAAACTTCCCTGGGATTCTTCTCTGTAAGCAGAGAAAGCAGGGTGGTTTTCCAGGGGCTTGACAGGCCCTCAAACCCCTGGAGCACATACCTAGGATGACTGTAGAGTGCTACAGAGCTTCTGACACAGAGCTAATAGACATCCACCACAATAAAGTGGCAGAATTTATGACTACCTTTTGCTGCACCACTGATTTCCCTCTGATGCAGCATGACACAGGATAAGGACATCTATTTGCTCACCATTTGTACTGACATAAGCATTTTGAATTGACCAGAAAGCCACCCTGGGCACATCTACACATGCCCCTTATAGTACCATTGTTACTGCACCATCAATTCAGAGGAGATTCAGCCTGATTCAGCAGCCAAATCTCTGAATCCAAATCAAATCAGGAGACCTATTAATCTCTCAAAATCAAATTAGAAGCCTCCAGGTTTCATGTGGTTCATGGGCCACCAGTTGAGAACCACTTGTCTAGGCCTATATATATATTAATTTGAGTCAAGCTGAAATATTTCATTTCAGACTAAATTAAATGTTAAATTTTCTTGTTGTTTAATCCCTTTTAAGTTGTTTCCCCCTCTATTTTTAAGTTTTACTCAAAAATATTTTCTGTAATTAAAAGTTGAAAAGTTTCACTTTGAAAATGTTGCAACAAAATATTTTGAAATTGTTTAAACTAAACAATTTTTTAAGACTCCAAATATATTCTTTTAAATCCAGATTAAGTATATGGTTGGACAGGACTACAAACCTGGATTAGAGTTAGGCCTAGACAAGTGGTTCTCAACTTGTGGCCCATGAACCACATGAAACCTGGTCAGCACACTTCTGCAACCCATGTTTTCTATTTAAAAAGAAAAATGAAATACATTTGACAGTGTAGAAATGAGAGGTATTACAGAGTATTGATTCATATTGCATTACTGTCAGATAACAGATACACATTTTTTTTAATGGATACACAGGAAGGAAATTGTCTGAGTGTGGACCCACATAACACATTGAGAGCTGCAAGTGTGGCCCACTATGACAAATATGTTGAAAGCCACTGGCTTAGAGTAAGGGCTTAGGCTGTACTTGTCACAGTGGTCTATGTACATAACGATATTGGAAACTTATTGTAATGCAAGTAAAGCATAGTTTGGGCCTGGCTTGTGAGTCTTGGCTTAGGTGAGGACTGGTAGCAGCCTGGGGAATCTTGGGAGTAAGCAGAGACCTGTTGCTCTGAAATAAGCTGCTCACGTATGGGCCTGCTCTGAAGGGGGTTTTTTTGTGCTAGTGACTGAAGATGACATATTGGCGATAATGTGTTTGCCTGATGACTGGTGTGTGTTTTGGTTTGGGGGTTTGTTTGTTTTCATTTTCTTCTCCCTGCCCCCCTCCCCACCAGCATTACTAAATGACAGGGGTTGCCCTGTGGGTCTGGTTTAAGTAATTTGGGGTAGAGAAGGGATAGGCACCCTTATTAAAAGGTGTCCCCCCAGCAAACTGAGGGAGCAGTGAAGAAAGAAGGTATTAGCTTAGGTAGTTTATTCCAGGATAGAGCCAGGAAGCAAGGAGGCACTGTACATATGAATGTGAGCAAGGGGCTTGGTGTGGGAGTTAAGCATGCAGGCTCTTGCAGTGCATCATTTTTCCCCTCCTCTCCCCCACCCCTTTTTATTCCCCTCGTTTCAGCATAGGTGAACTCCAGGGAGCAATGGAGTCTGGAACAGCTGTTGTGACCCCTGTTGGATGTGTCATGTTCATAGATCAGGAGCACTTCATCTGCACCAAGTGTTTGCCCCAGAGGAGAAATTCAGGTAGGGGGTAGGTTGGACTAGATGACTACTAGCGGTCCCTTTCAGCCCTACTTCTCTATCATTCTATGACTTATTTTAAAATTAGGATACAATTTGTTGTCAATTTGAAGACTAGATTTTAATGTTGATGCTAGTTCCTAGATTTCCTTGATATTTGCAGCAAATTCCTTTTCACCATTATGACATTGTAAGAGGTACAATGAGGTAAACTTTAATAACAGAAAAGCAAGCAAGTATAAATAAGGACAAATCACTACATGATTATCAGCACAATGGTTGATTAATATAATTTTATTAATTTGTAATATTTACATTTAATTTTCTTTATAGCACTTTGGGAACATTGCAAGAGCTGTATTGTTATATTTATTTTTCTTTCATTTTAAATAATAACAATCTTTCAATGAAGGATCCACTTTGTCATGTGGAAGTCATAGCTACCTATATAGAAGCAACAGAAAAGACAAAATGAATCTAGAAATGATTTGTAGTGGACAGAGTTGGGTGAAAACAATCATATGATTAAATTATTTTCCATACAAGTGATTGCGGGTAACAAGCCCATAAAAGTTCATGTTGAATTAGTGGTTTCTAAAACCAGATCAGCAAGCTGAATCTGGAGCTGTTACAATAGTTTTATTTTGCAGTCACTAGAAGTGTGTGCAAACTCCATAGCACATAAGAGCATTCAGGATGATTATCACACATGATTACAAAAAGAACAAGAACCATTACTGATGGCTGTCAAGGCTCCTCGATTCTTGGCACATTATGTAAAAGACCCCCTATGTCAAATTCTGTGCATGCACCTGCCATTTTGATAAAGCACAAACTTAGCCCAGGAAAGTCTCATATAATTCCTTCCTCTTTGGGAGGAATAAAAAATAAATAAAACTAGGAAACAAAATAGGAGGGAAAAATAAATAGCCACTGAAGTTAGAAAGAATATACATGGAAATTTGAGTTGGCTGCAAATGAGATTAAAAACCTTTTGGAATAAAGATACTATCAAGATTCAAAATGGAAGGTTCCCTAAATTTATGGAGGAAAATAACCATTCTATCCAGCAGTTTTCTCCATGGATACCCTAGAGAGGGTTGTGAGGAGCAAAGACGAAGCCAATACTGTTTTAGCACATATGGATAACTTGCCCCCAAATCTCCATTATAGATGCATATAGCCAATATTCCTACAAAGCTAGTTAAGAGTGGGAACAAAGTTTAATATAGTTTAAAGCATGAGTGAGCAGTGGGTGACCATCTTTTTTTATTAAAGGATGCTTGTCAGTCAAACAAGGCAAAAGAAAGCTATGTTTTTGTAGGCAGTTGAAGTAGGAAACGTCAGTTAAATACTGTTGCATCATGATAAATATATACCCAGGTAGCTTCCATTTACTAGAGTTAGGGATAATATCTCATGGGCAAAATGTGGTATATGACAATGGAATGGCCTCGCGTATTTGAAGACCAGCTGATTTAAAGGTATTTTGTTTCTATCAATATTGAGCGAAGTGTGTTGTGCTGTCATGAAAATTTCCAAAGGCACACTTGTAGACCAGAGAGTGTATTATTCAAGCCAGTTTTTTTGGAAACTTTTGAGATTTGAACTTATGGCTTGAATACCTTATAACTTTCATTCCAGGAAGTAAATGCTTTAATAAGCACCTATGTCTGGATATTTCTAATAGCTGAGCATTGCTAATGGCAGCACAGATATCCATTACTGCCAGTTAAGCAAATTTGAAAGAAACCTAAGAAACGCAATATGGCCCAGGTCCCCTAGTGTAATACAGCACATAAAAAAACAGATAACAATTTTTAATCCTGAGGGATAGCCCAACCGGAGACTTGGAATTTGAACATCTTAAAATTTAACCTGTGTCTTTAACTTAACATAATTGAATCTATTTCTAACCCACCAGAAATCACCTTTTTGCAAAATGACCCACAAATCATACATTTGCAGGATGAGCATATTTTCTTTGCACTAGGAATGAATAAAATAGCTGTTAGTTTAGGACTGGCACAAAACATCCATAACAACTAAGTACTTAAATCATCCTTCACACTGAATATGGCAGTAACCTATTTATAGAGAAAAAATATTCCTAGTTAAGCAGTTTTGTATTTGGATATTTCTTTATTTCTTGGATAAATGTTTATTTATTGGCATAGGAAATTATGAAAAGAAACAGACCCGTATTAGTATGAAATGGTGAGCCAATTTAAAGTTAGACCTTTTTTTTTTTATTTACAGAAGCTGACATGACCCCCATACACAGTGAGATGGTTCCTTCTAGGTGTCTAACAGCCAACATTTTGTCAGGTCAAATGCATGCTCTTTCCTATAGCACCGGGAGAAATGATGGACAGTGTTGGATATAAAGGAAAGCATAAGAAAAATGGCTTCTGAGAAGGACAAACCTGCCCAAACATCTGGGTAGAAACACCATGCTGCAAAGTGAGAAT
The DNA here is from genome assembly GCA_030014935.1 of Caiman crocodilus. Lineage (NCBI taxonomy): Eukaryota > Metazoa > Chordata > Crocodylia > Alligatoridae > Caiman > Caiman crocodilus. The sequence continues at coordinate 56,187,114 of JAGPOW010002742.1, read as the reverse complement.
TCAGCACAATAATATAAATCTTGACAGATGACAGGGCCCATTTTACCATTAGCAAAGCACACTCCACAACAATTCTGCAGAAAAGCAGAGGTATCTTTCTGTACTGTCCACTGAAAAATATGTTGTCACTGTAAGTGCACATCTCCATACAATACATTGCAACTCAACAGAACATAGATGAGATATAAACATATAGAATGCAATATTATAGGAAGGAAGCAAGCTATGAACCGTATAGCATGATACTGTGAAACATAACTCATTTTAGTGCAAGTAATACTGTAGAATACAGAGAATTGGGAAAAGGGAGGAGCTTTCCTCCATGAAAAAAACATTCAGAGGATCACTCCTGTGTTTTAGGTGGGTTGATTATGTGGGTTAGGACAAATTGATTAACACTGGTGGAATTAGAGGAAGGCATAGGAAAAGAGAAAAGAAGCCATCTTTCCTCTCCACCTCAGCTTGATGTTTGGTCAGAAACTAGTCATAGTATCAGTCTTTGTATTCTTTGGACCCAAGTATAATGCAAACAGTTAGTTGAGGCATGTCTCTTGACTGTGAATGCTTCTAGAGGAAGTGCTTTATGTCACATGTAACTACTTGTTTTTTGTCTTTTAATCCCAAACTCTTTTCTCAAACCTCTGACTACAAACTCCAGTGAGTGCTTTTCAAAACTCAATTTCTGTAAAATTTTAAATTGACAAGAGCAAACAAATGATTTTATTTTAAGACAAGGAGAAAAAAATCAGTGTGTGTGTATCTCTTATTATCATTCTACAACTGAACTAAACATATAGCAGAAATTACCTTTAGCAGATGCCTAGATATTTAAAGGACTAGAAAACAAACCCATGAGACACATATGATAATTTCCTTTGACTATCCTTTGTGAGTATTTGTTTTGTCTACATGGGTTAACCACTTCTCATTTCACTTTGAATTTCATATAAAGTCAGAAACTCAAAGCAAAGCTATTACTTAGAGGAAAGTACCACATCTAAGGTGTTTATTGTTAACTGTTATCTGGGGAGATAATTGTGGACATAACAAAGATATATTGATTCTGATGCTTGAGCCTTTGTCCATCATGCATCAGGAGACTTTTTTTTTCTGCCTAAATTGATATCAGAAGAAATACAGTAATTATTTAACTATGTCTAAAAATTAAAATGAAGATGTTTCATGGATTTGATTGTTTTAACCATAATGCTATTTCAGGGATTATTATTGTTTTCTTAATTACATTTAATTATTTTTTCTTTTCATTAAATGTTCAGAAGGAAGGAAATCAGATGAAAGTCTTTTTGATGAGTGCTAATTTAACTCGCATCCTTTTATATTGTAAGACTTTATTTTCTAAATACCAAAAAGAGGAAAGCTGCAATTTGGAAGAATTTAGGGTTTGTTGTAATATCTGTGTTTCTGCTTTTGTACTAAAAGCAGGACAGATAACAGTTATCTATACCATAAAAAAATTCTAGATGATTTTTTCTTTTAAATATCCTTTTCCTCCATTGACAACAGATCAAAGATAAGAGGTATTAAGGATTCCTTGCAATTCAGCCAAAAGAAGATCTAGGAAGTTGGTTGCTAACATGGCTTTGCAATATGCTACCATTCTATCATGGTTTTGTAATATTTGGGGGGGGTTTGTAGCCCTGTGGTATCAGGTCAACTCTCAGGATTTCAATATTGTGCTGTTAGACAGGAGGGTGTGACACAATAGCACATTTACAAACACACAAATCAATTAGGTGCATACACACAGAGACTACCAGGTCAAGCACATACACATCCAGAACAGTCTAGGCACATGCATACCTATCACCAATTCAAGCACATATACTAAACACCCCAAAAGTTAGATACAGATCACTAATTTGTATATCAGGCACACAATGCCACATATATCTATACACACATACACTTACCAGTTCACACACATACAACCTACCTACACATACACACAGGTAAGTTCCTAACTTGGATGGTACATTGTGTATGTGTGTGCTTGAGTTACGTGGGGGGAATGTTCAGGTGAGAGAGAAACAGAATTAAAGTGTAGGAAGTGAAAGTTGACAAAACCAGGATCAGAACCAGTGTACTACAGAGAAGCTGACTGAGAAAATGAGGCTTGGGTTTACTTAAGGTAGACAGGGGCTGGAAACTGAGGCAGACAGCTAAGATATTGGCGGGGGGGCAGATAAGTGGTGGCAAGGAGGAGATAGCCAGGAAAGAAACTGAGGCAGAAACCTGGATGCTAAGGGGAAAAGGAAAAGGCAGTGGGGATAAGACAGTGGCAAAGAAACAGGGGGTTTGGAGGCAGAGAGGAGCTCAGGACAGGTGTTGGAGGTGGCAGTGA
>JAGPOW010002742.1:56157495-56170308 GCA_030014935.1 Caiman crocodilus | reverse complement strand
TTGGCTGGGGTCCTGTGACCCTGGCACTCATTTCCTGCCAATTGGCGGGGGTCAGACTAGATGGCCTGCTCTAGGCCCCTTCTGACCCTAGGTACTATGATACTATGCTTAGAAATATTGTTTGGTCTGCTTGCTACCTTACACCTTTATTGCTAGCAATAAAAGCTTTTTCTTTCAAACTTCCACGTCCTGGTATTGAAATTGGCTTTGTATACCGAGTAACGAATTCAGACTTGGGCTGGAACATAACACTCAGACAGGGGTGATCCCAAACTGGCAAAACTGCAGGGAGAAGTGGTATTCACAGGCAGGGAGTAGAAAAGTGGACAAAGGCTCCCCACACTTTCTCAGACAAGGGCTATTCAAGGCAGGGGAATGGGCAGGGAGTCATTCTCTGCCACTCTACTCCTCTCCTAGACCAGTTCCCTGATCCCCTGGGAAGAGCTCTCCTAGGTCTGTGGTTTTTTATATTGCCATGTGTGCCACTTAGGTGAGAAGCACACATAGTATTTAAAGTCAATGGGGTCAGGAACAGGGCAAAGATAGCTTTTCCAAGACTGGTTCCCATCCAGACTGGCTTTTAAATCACTATCCCCTTTGCCCAGAAAGAGAATACCTTGGTTTGGGAAGAAACAGAAAGCAGTGCAGCAAACCACCAGCCTCTTTCACAAACCATCTGCTTTCACCCCACTGTTTCTCTCATTTCCCAGACCAGACTGGAAGGGTGGTATACAAGTGTGAATTCCTGTGAGAGAATTTCTTTCACAAGAGAGTTCTTCCAGGTTCACACTTAGAAAAACTTTCTCCCACAGGGGACATGTTTCCCCTAGGAGAAATTGAATGAAAACTTAGACTCTTATAGTCTCTACTGGAACTATGTAGAAATGTAGGGTGCTTATAATGCCCTCCAATGCATTCTAATTACAATGAATTGGGGACAGACTCAATTAATTGAATGCTGCAGCATCACAAGTATTCAGTATCCCACATTTCAAAATGGTGATGGGTGCAGTTTAACTAAAACTCATTGAATGAGCTTTAGTTAAAGTGCTCTGTGGCCTTTCTGAAATACAGGATGCTGAATACACATGCCACTGAAACATTTTAATTGAAGCGGCTGTCTGGGAGCTGTTCTAATTAAAATGCACCACCTGCACATATATAGACAGACACCCATAATACCAGAGTATGACCAGAATCTCCTTTCTATTGGGTGTGTCTACACAAGGCACTACGGTGCTACAGTGACGTAGCATCGGTGGGCATGAACTGTGTTGCCAATGCTATTGCACTGGCTGTTTGCTACTGTGCAGCAGAGTCAGAAACAACTACTGCACTGCCAGAACTAAGCAGTCCTAAATCAAATACTAAATGACTGTGAAATAACCGCACAGTCAGGCACTTGTGTAGATGCTACCACTGAGATTGTATTTGACAGCAGCTAGGTCAGTGCTCATAATAGCCCTTACAAAAGGGATGGAGCTCCCGCTATTCATCCAAAACTGGTCCAAGAGTAATAATAGCCAAGATTTATCTTGGTAATTTTGTTCTTGGCCCATTAGAAATGTTTTCTAGCTTTCTGATGTGCTGCTGGCCAAGACTTTTCAATGGGATGTGAGCCGTAGACTTTCTCATTGTAGCTAAATTATTTTGCTACTCAGCTATGCAGAGGCAGCAGGCCTTTAGGCTAATTAATAAATTATCAATGCATTTGTGGTGTGAAAAATGAAATATTTATGCTTGCCAGAGTAATATTTCTGTCTTGCAGCCCCATGCTCTGTTGATGCCTGATGGAAGATGAAGTAAATACCAGCTGGTGTAGTATGAACAGAATATAATTACTTTCTACAAAGTTAACTGACTATTAAAAACAGAAGTCAAAGGAACTGGAAAAAATTAAAATAAAATAAAAATAATGACACTGCATGAAAAGCAGGGCTCAGCCTACACAAGCAGGGGAGCATGTGCCCTTATAGCACTGAGGGGCCCAGGAAACTGAGGGATCCATATTGTGTACAAATATTCCACATGGAAGTCCTTTCAGCAGTTAGTGACTAGCTGGAGTAGTTAAAAAGCTGGAAGAGAAGCCAAGGATATTTTAATGCTTCAGTGGGTCATCATTGGGAGACCAATGAAGGACTTAAAGCATCAGATGTTGTGGGTTTTCAAAAATGTGTCCATTATGTTGAAAAAAAGAAAATATCACTGCTGGGTTTTAAGGCACCAAGGAGTATTTTTTTTTTTGCTTTTTATATCCTGACAAAATTATAGTTATAAAAGAGCCACACTAGGCTTGATTTTTGCAACCATTCCTCTGATCCTTTCCCATCAACACATCTTTGAGAGCACCAGACGAATCAGGCAGCCAGAATAACAATATCATTTATCATGAGGAGAATTTAACCCCTTATTAGAAATAGACATCCTCTTACCAATAATGAGAAGAGAAAGCATAAGGAGCTGATTTTTGCAAAAATGGCAACTGCAAACAGTGCAACTAAAGCAGGATTCATCCAAAAAACTATCCAAAAAGATAAAACAATGAAACTGCTGAACAACGGGATTTTTTTCCTCAATACTTATTTCACTGTCTTTTTTCCCTATGTTTTTCACATTTTTTCAGGTTATTTTTAATTTGACTAAGTTCTCCACATGTTCATATGCACAATCCAAAGTTCTAGGCCTCTACAAAGTGGCTAGTATTAGCTTTGGATCCAGCCAGTTTGGGTGACAGTGATTCGATTCAGTGATTTGAATCACTATCCTGAATTAATTCAGCTCCTGGCTCTTAAAAATAAAAAAAAAAGAAGCCCATGTTCACCAGCTGCTGCCAGGCAAGGGGGCCATCCCCACTGCCCCACAGTGCATGGGGGGCTCTGCCATGAGCCCTGTGACTCCCACCCAGTCTCCAAGCTCCACCCCCTAGCTCCTGGCCCTTAAAAATAAAAGCCCACACTCACCGGCTGCTGTCAGGCAGAGGGCAATCCCTGCTGCCCCCCAATGCCCCATGCTGCATGGGGAGCTCTGCCATGAGCCCCCCAACCTCCACCTGCTCTCCCAGTCCCCCCTATGGCTGCCTTGACCTCCCCAGCTCCTGAACCTTTAAAAAAATTAAAAATCCTGTACTCACCAGCTTCTGCCAGGTGGCGGGGGCAATGCCCACTGCCCCCAACTGCCCTGCACTGCATGGCGGCCTCTGCTATGAGCTCCCAAAAGCCCTGAGGCCACTGCAGCATCTAGTGACTCCAGGGTTTTTTGTTGTTTTTTATTTTAAAGCCAGGATCTGGGTGGGGTGGGCAGGGGGGCTGGGAGAGTGGGTGGGGGTTAGGGGGCACTCAGGGAGTCTGGGGGAGCAGGCAGGGGATGAGGCTTGGAAGGGGTCCCCCCTTGGTCCCCTCCCCTCTCTTCCATCCCCACCTGCCCCACCCCCTACCTACCTAGCAGCCAGCAGGGTCTACCCGAATTGCCAAAGCTCTCCAAATCTTTTCCAAATAGATTTGGAGAGCCTCAAATCAATTTGGACCTTTTCATTAGTCTCCTGATTCAATTTGGATTTGGAGATTTGGCCACCGAATCAAGCTGAATTTTCTCCAAATCAAATCAGCACCCAAAGCTTCTCACAGACCTACAAGGTTCTGTCTAAAAGTAGAAGTATCCACAATGCTATGAGAGTGCTTGTGAGCTTTATCATTTCCTTCTGTAGACTCAATACATTTGCATTAAGCAGAAGAGGTTTGCATGAATATTTGAACTTCTGAGTTAGTCTCCCCCCACCAAAAAATAAAAAAAATAATTAAAAAAGAGAGAATGCCAAAACCATCAGAGCTTGCCCATCACCATTCATTTTCAAGTTGGTTGCTTTATTATGCAGTTGGACCAAAATGGAAGATGGCTGGCATGGATTTTGTTTGCTTGTTTATTTGTTTGTTTTAACACATGGATGCAAAAACATCTCATGCACTTATGGATGCAAAAACATCTCTTGTATAATCTCTTTTTTTAAACTTTGGCATTTTTCAGAGAGGAATCTGTGTTCTTTCTATGTCTATAAGATGAAAAATATATAAAAAGCATCCAGGATTTGAAAAATAAAGAAACCTTCTGAAGAAGGATCTTTAAACAGTCACAATTGATGACTGGCCATGTGAGCATGTTCCTTTAAAATGGAAATGTTAAAAAATAGTAAATGCTTTTTTTTTATAATTTCAACAGAGATTAGAATTAAATAGCATGATTTAGCTCCCCATGCTTATGTGTTTGCTTCTATGAGAACAGACAATTTAAATAGCTAAAACTTGTTGGAGCTTGTCAATAAATTTCAGAATCTAAGCAAATCTGGCAAAAATAACTGACAGCTACAAATTAATTTATTTTTGTTAAATGACCAGCCAGCATTGTGCTGCCACTGCTGACAAGTAAGTATCACAGTATAATGCTAATAATTCAGCAAAGCATGTGTGTGGTTTTGTTGTCATGGTCTACAAATTATGCAGCCTTTACTAATCTCTTTAAAGAGATAAACCTTTGAGGCCAGATAATGTCCTTTTGGAGGAAAAAAATCAGTAAACTTCAAAAATGCCACAAACAAAAGTAATAGTGAAAAGATTTACAATTTTTTCTCTAGTATTTTAGAAGTTAAATTTTTTAACATGGTGGCAAACTACAAAATTGTGCTATGAACCAGGAAAATAGTAAGAACTCCCCTAAAAATTAAACTGTCAGTGGAAGAAAATTATTGTTGTACCTTTTCTCCACAGCATACTTGCATCCATCTAGTGACGATGCTGTTATACCTGCTATATGAGAATAGGAACTGACTTTTAATGGATTAGTAGTACTAATAGTATTGCATTGTGATTTGACGCCTAGGAAGAAACAGCCTGCATCATTTGGAGAGAACTCCTTTGTCTGACCTACAACTGAAATGTGGAAGCTGCATGCACAATTTGTCCAAAGCTAAAAGAATGTACATCTGTAATAAGGAGTTTTAACGGATATAAAAGCTGAAAAACACAGCCCATTCCTCTAACTAATATAACATCTTTCTCTACCTCTACCTTTGCCCAATAGCTCAAGTCTGTTCTGGTATATGAGTATTACTGAGTGCATCTACTGCTGCCTGGGCCCCCTGCCAGTCAAGGCTGCTCCAACCCAACTCAGCATGCTGCACTCCAGGGTGTATGTTCAAATGCCAATTATTTCCAGAGTATTAAACTCCAGAGTTTATTGCTTTGCATTAATTGCATGTACAGATGTGCCCATTCACTACATCTTCAAGAAAATTTGCCCTTCCAGCACTCTGTTAGTAAATCCAAGAGCCCAAACTGAATAAATTAAGCCAGTTGATGGACTGTTAATGAATGATATACTTCACTAATAAAAGACTTTGCACTTTTAGCACTGTTTTGTTTTCTGCCAATGTCATTTGAGGTTTTTTATGTGTTTCTAGCACACTTTCTATATGACTTTCCAATGTTCTGAAATGGAGGTATCAATCTAGTTATATGTGTAAAATCATATACCTACTTCCTGTCACCTACATGTTATAGCTATTGCATTATTAGCTGGTTAATTGCACATGTGGCATGGCAGGTGTCACAATTGTATGGAAGCATTAAATCCCATTGCACCTTTACCTGCATGTGTAGAGAGGCCTCATATATCCTCTTCATCCACAGTGTGGGTTCAGCCATTTTGAAACAAACAGTCTCAGCATTTCTGTTGTTTTCCATTTCTGCACCAAATTCCTATTTCAGGCCTGCTGCTTAGCTTGTTGTAATGCAATTATCTATTTCCTAAGAAATAGGATGGACTGCAAATGTGCCCCCTATTAGTTACCTTAGAACCATTGCTAATTGAAATGGGATGAATTTGAACTTCCAGTCCAGAACTTCAAAGACCTTGGGTCAGACTCTATGCACCTATTAGGTATCTAAATGGAAAAGCTTAGTATAATTCTATCCTGCCCTTTTCAAGTCCTGCAAATTATGTTATAATCTTACTCTTGAAATTGAATCAGAAAGAAGTAGTGAGGAGGAAGATGGCCCACTCACCTTCTATATTAATTGTTTTACAATAGCTTGAGTGGGATGGAACAAAACTGTTCTCAGGTAACTAATACATTTATAGGGCTAATGGGACTAGTGGGTTAGAACCTGGTCCCTCATGTCTTTTTTTAACACTAGTGGAAATAACATAACTTAAATTTTGGCACCTGGAATAGTGCAGGGAAGGAACAATTACCTCCTACAGCAGTAGCATGGACAATGACTCAATTCACCCCCTCCCTACCACCCTCATATTATGCCATTAACCATTGGCGATGCATAGCATAGAACATTTAACCATATAATAGTTTCTCTATGAGTATTTTACCATTCATTAAAAGAAAAAGATTTTTTGATGCCCTCTTTGCAAACCAATCACTTTAGTATGTTTGGTTCTGCAGACAGATTAAAACTACCCTTCAAAAATATAAAATGCCTCATTTATCTCAACTCACCGTTAGGTCTGAAACTTAATGATAACGATGCAAATGGTTAATTATTTTATTTACATATGTAACAATTATACTGTGGAGTCATTTGAATGAAAAAAAGAACAAAAGTAATAAAGTATGAGCTATAAAGATTTAAATAATATTTTCTAAATATTGTTTTCCTCACTATGTTATGGATGATAGGAAAATGAGAAATTGTATGCTGGAGGATCTGAAGGGGAAATAAAAGACTCCAAAGAAATGGGGAAAGGTATTAAAGAAGACAAAAAAAGAGAATGGGTGGTTTTAAAAAGTTAGTTCTATTCAAAATTGCTTAATCACAAAATAATGGAATGATATAGTCACTGATGTAGTCACTAAATGATGCATTTACACATTCACAAATATTTTAAAATCTCTTCATGTTTTCAAAGCATCTCTGCATCATTTTAAGAAAAAAAATCTTTTAAAAATCTCTGCATTTTCTAATAGTACTGGCAAATATTGGTTCCTAGGAGTTCCTGAAATGATTCTTTCCTTTAAACAGTTCAGCATTCTCTAAACTGTGGCGTGCTGAGCATTTTGTAGATTACTCTCCATTTAATTTAATATCTTAAATAGGAGGTCATCTTTTCTTGAAAATGTGGTTATTTTTTCAAGGGAAGGTGATCTTAGGAAAGTCATAGTGATTATATGGATGAATTGGAAAGTTATTAAGCACCTAAAGAAATCTCCAAGGCTCAGTGGGGGTTAATATATGGTAATGCAGAAACACACAACAGTGGGAATGAGAAGATCATTTGAAAGTCAGTTAGCAAGGTTATCCAAGTTTTTGAAAGTCTTGAGTGTTGTCCAGTCAGCAGATTTTTCTAAAACTCCAAAAGCTTTAATTTTAATAAGCCAAAATCATCCTGTTAGGCTCATGCTACCCCAAGCCTATTAAACTTTTCCCATGATATTTAGCTTCAGTCACAGGAGCCTTATTTCATCCACATTGAAATTAATGGACTAGTACAAATAATGAAATATTTACAAACATTAACCTCTTGTGTTTGCTGCTGAAAGTGCTTCACCTCTTCTTCTCCTAACACTCTGAATCTTTCATTGATGAATGTTTTGAGTGGTTCAGAATGGACTGCAGATCTTCAAGATCTGCATGCCATCAAAGTGTCATTCTTCCAACATCCTATGCAAACAACCCTCCAGAAAAATGAATGTAATATAAATAGAATATGTAATGAAATTGTCTGGAGTCTGAAAATCATCAGTCTGGGACTCATAGACACTGTAAACTCAACAGGTAATAGATAAAAGGTCACCCTATTTCATGCACAGTGCTTTGAGATAAAATAGCTGTTTGAGTTAATAATTCTCACTATAAATCTCTCTACTGTAAAGAGCTCCATTACACAACTGCAGTTCTTTTTATCAAAATGACCTTAATTATTAACATGATTCCTTCATTGTCACAGAATTTGCTTCATCAACTATATGCACAAAATACAGACTCCCCAAAACAACCAGGAGGGGAAGGGGCAGATCACAGAATAACTTAAGTTGAAAATGAATTGATTGTCATAAAAATAGCTTCACAAACAAATTCTGTAAGCCACTGAATACATAAAATGAAGGGTACGTTAGGGAATTGGGTCATGTTTATCCTAACGTTAACTGATGCAATTAAATGTAATGATCTTTTATTGAATTGTTTATATTGATTGTGTATAAGTATATGTGTTGGTGGGGGGGGGGAGGAGGGGCATGTTCTGCCTTTCCCCGTAACAGGACTGCATAGTAGAGGTCTTAGAAAGGATCTTTTTTTTTTCTTATATTCCTTTGCATAGTCCAATGGAAATGCCACTGCCTTGAGCATCATCCTTGGGTTATCAACGCCCTCAGGAGACAGAGTTGTTACTGGAGCTTATGAGAATATTTTGGAGGAATTGTTTCTTTACCATAAAATAAGGTATTTTTCAAGGTGATCAAATCTTTTTGAAAATTTGGCAGATTCAGCTGGAAAAAAACCCCAGAAAAGCATATTGGGGCAGTCTCATTGCTAAAAAACCCCAAAAAAACCAAACTGAAATATTTTAAAATTTCATGTACAATGTGAAATTTTGGATTTTTTGTTTCATCCACCAAGCCAAAAACTCAGTTATTCATGCTCTTCTGCTCCTGTCCATGATTTCACATCTGTCCATAACTGATGGATTGAGGTGAACATGTGCTGAAGTATGAATGGCAGCTTCTTAAAAAGTTACTGGTATGTTAGTTGTTATGGGTCTGCTCATAGAGATACTTCTGCATTCTTTCACACTTTAAATTTAAAATCCTTTGATCGTTACCCTTGTTACAGTTCCTCCATGACTTCATGTGTCCTATGCCATATCACTGGTTTTAAATATACAATAGAACCATAACAACATATATTTTACAATCACTGAATAATTGCATAACATGGAAAAAGAACTTGTAGCTATATTTATGGATTTCTTTAAACCCTATTCTTCTACAGTGAAATCCTCTCACTGCTTCAGATTGGCATCATCTTATCTCTGTTCTATAGTATACCCGCCAGGCCTTGTACATCTTACCTCGGGCTTCCTTGATCCAAGTGCTTGTCGGTGCTCACCTTGCCATTGTAGGTGGCCTTCCAGGAGGCCCCTTCTCGCCTGCCATGACTTTGAATCTTTCAGTGGGTGGAGCTTTGTGCAGCACGGTTGCCCTTGTCGGTCACCTGCTTCTTAGATGTTTTCTGCAAGGCTCCTCCTCCCCTGCACCTCGCCCTTTACCCAGCCCGGCTGATCCTGGCTGTTCCCGTGGTTGACTGTACGCTCACCTAAATGCTTAAACAATGAGCCCACCTCTCGCTTGGACTTCCTGCCTCCACCACCTCAGCCCCTTCTAATACGGGGAAACATAAAACACCCTCCACAACTCAAATGACAAACTCAATAAGCCTCAAGAGAGGCATAACCCCGCCCCATTGGGCTTCCTTATGGAGCTGATAGCCTCTCTATCCCTCTACTTGTTGACAGAGCCACCTCCACGTGGTCCAGCTCTGTGGCCCCCCTCCACCTATCCCAGTTTCATGCTGTTCCTTCTCCGGTATCCCACCAGCATGACCCTCTCTCTAGGTCTCCTGAGAGCAGCGTCCCTCTCTCTGAGTGTCCCTCTCTCTCGTCCCTCTAGTCTTCCCTGAACTGTAGCCCTCTCTCTGGGTCTCCCCCGAAATGCAGCCCTCTCTCTGGGACCTCCCCATGAAGCTGCCTTCCCTCTGGGTCTTCCCAGCCCACTGACCTCTCCATGCCCCTGGGGCTCTTACCGCTTCCTCTCCCAGCTCACCTGCAGCTGTCATTCTGGCTTCGGGCGCTGGCTTGCCACCGGGTTCCTTCATTCCCTGACGGTCGGCGCAGGCAGTCACCTCTGGTGTTCCATGCCTCCAGCTAACTCCACCTGCCAGGCTCTCTCCTGGAAGCCATGTGCCCCTATTCCCTCTTACTGCCAGCCCTTTTATTTCTGCTGGCTGGCAATTGTGAGTGACGTCATCTGCCAGCTGAAGTTGACTTAAAGTGTGACTGCGCAGGCTTTTCCCTCCATCCTTGCTCCTCCTCTTATCCTGCAGTGAGCAAGTTTCCTTTTCTTATTTTCTTTCCTTCCGTTCTGCCCCCATCTCCTCTGCCCTGGGGCTCCCCTCATGGACTTGGGAGTCTCCCTGGTTTTTCTCCCCCTGTGACATATAGTAATATGTATTTATTGAGTAGTTTTTAACCAAAGCAGCTCTGATTTTTTACATGAAGTTATATTATAGCTATAAGGCTATATTATAAGGTTATAGTTTATAATATAGCCTTAGTTTGTGGGCAAGGAAAGGTGCAACGTTTTTGTATTAAATAAGGAATTATAAATCTACCAAGTACAGTCATACCAAATAGCTTTTGAATTTAAATTCTGTTGAATCATTTTATTTTTTTTCCCAAAATAAAATCATTGCAATTTTTTCCCACTTACATTCTGAATAGCAGAATTTGGGGTCTTATCAATCATCTAAACAGTGGTAATCCTTACCCTGGTACGGCAAATAGGGTCCTTGCAACTGTAAGTTTGGACTATAAGTAGGAACTGAGTGGTCCAGTGAGGAAGAAGGAGTAATACTTTGGTATTTGAAGTCAGAGCTCACCATTGCTGAATGTACTTTGTGGAAGGTTTATATAAAGATTCACTCTGGGTCCCAGATATATTCCATCAAAACTTATTTTGTTGCTTACGTTGATGACTATTTCTCTTCTCAGAGTTCATCACCACTCCCAAAGATTTCTGCAATTTCCTCATCTGCTTTTCTGTATTTATGGTTCATCAGAGGTCTTACCTGTAGACTCTAAGGGGAATTTCCTTGGCTACTGTAAATTGGCATTGCACCATTGACTTCAGGAATCTGGTATAATTCATTTTCAAGTTTGTGCATGGGCAGGATATATAATTAAAGACCAGGGCATGGTTCATTTTGCCAGAGCATAAGAACAATGGAGTAAATTACACCCTATTTGAAGGCTAATATACTTGGGATCCAGAGTGAATCTTTATATAAACCTTCCACAAAGTACATTCAGCAATGGTGAGCTCTGACTTCAAGGCCCAAAGTTTTCCAGCTCTAATTGTAGGCTAGACATCTAGGAAATACAATTATCTACACCCCGGGGGGCACACCTACACATGTCCCTACAGAACCTTTGTTACTACAATGTCATTTTTTACCTCTTTTTGGCAGAACTAAATAATGACAGAGTAACAGCTTGTACTGCACTGTGCACGCTGCACAAGGTTATTTTTAGCTGCTATGTTACCATAGCAATGCGCTGTAATGAGGGAGTGCATTGCTATGGCAACATAGCTGTGGTGTCACAATTTGTGACCACCAACACTACATTGCTGTAGCACATCATTGCTACAAAGACATAGTGTTACATGTAGATGCACCCTAGTTGTCCCTCATAAGTAATAATTTGTGTATAAAATACAGGAACTTTGTAAGGATGCAAGGAAATACAGTAGCAATAAATCAACAGTAATAATGGGAGTTGTACGTTAATGCAACTGCTAAATTAAAATTTAGGCAGCAACTTTTACAATGGTTCTCTATGCCATTTTCTCCCATACCCATGTATATCTCCAATAGTTCACATTCACTCTTTCCTATTCCTCTCTCCTATTTCATTGATCATGGGTTCTGTCACCCTTTCTAAGCTGTACTATCAGAAAGGACGTTTCCATCTCCTAGGAGAAGTGTAGCCTGGTCCAATCCTGAGGCTTCCCCACAAAGCCAGTTACACTCACATCTACTTTATCGGTGCTGGCATATGCATAACTACCAGGGTCTGGGTCATCGGTGGAAGGGACCAGGCCAGTTGCAGCAGCAGCTGTCATTCTTGGAGCCTCTGAGTGGGTTTCCAGACCTGGTGCCCCAGTTTCCTACCCCTCACTAAGCTATTAACTGCTGATCCACCATGGGGTTTGATCAGCTCTCTTACTGCCATTTGCAGCTGCAGAAAAAAGTTGCTGCCATATTGTCAATCACTGTGCCATGACATCATTCCAAAAAAAATCATAAATAAAGGATGATCAGGGGCATACCCTTCACATTCTTCCCATCTCATTCAGTTCAGGACTACTTTCAGATCAAATCAGAGCTTGTATACAGCCCTGGTGATACATCAGAAGGTCATGTGGATGATTTTTGGGGAGACAGTTATACAAATCAGTTCTCTTTATAGCTTTACTTTCCTTTGATTACCAAAGTTGATCAGTGGCTCTCAACTTTATTAGACTCAAGACATATCTCCTTAGGCTCATGACATCTCTCAGACACTTTTTTCTCATTTTTTGACTATAGAAAAATAATAGAACACTTTTTATATTGCAAAGAACTCAGAACGGGGAAAAAAAACCCACCCATATGCAATAGATCCAAATCTTTTGACACTATATGTTACTATTTGAAATCTGTAGGTTTATCTTGTATATTGTGCTTACACACATAATAGCCTTGTGTGTTACCCTGGGGAACCCTCGAATGGGTTTCAAGGTATACCAGGGATGAGAATCATTTCAGTAGATAGTGGAAGAAAGCTCCCTTTCCTGTGCAGTTTCCATTCACTTTTTTCCCTTCTTCACCAGCATGGAAAAATGGTAAGCTCCCAAATATCCATTGAATAAGTTTATTTCTCTTGCTATCTCTAATTCTGTGGAACTGTAGTGTTAGGTGGTGTAGTGTAACTGGTGTAGCTCTATTGACTTCAGTGTATTTGTGTCAATTTACTCTGGCTTAGAAGAAGACC
>JAGPOW010002742.1:56143453-56157395 GCA_030014935.1 Caiman crocodilus | reverse complement strand
TAGTAT
Organism: Caiman crocodilus; assembly: GCA_030014935.1. Classification (NCBI taxonomy): domain Eukaryota; kingdom Metazoa; phylum Chordata; order Crocodylia; family Alligatoridae; genus Caiman; species Caiman crocodilus. The sequence continues at coordinate 56,157,389 of JAGPOW010002742.1, read as the reverse complement.
TTTCAAGGGTGTGACAGGGGTTGTTTGTTTAATTATCCTGTAACTGTTTTGTTAATCTAGGACAGGGATTGTCAACTGGGGGTATGTGTGGCCCTGGGGGTATTTGAGAAAGTCCTAGGGGGTAGGCATGGGCAGGTGGGGACAGAGCACTGCCATGCACCATCCTGCACTACTTGGCGAGATGCAGGGGGCTGAGGCAGATACCACTCCACATCCACCCCTGCACCTACCCCCAGTGTCTGGCCGCATTCCACTCCTCCCTTCCATCTGGCTGCCAGGGGTACAATGGTCCAAAAAGGTTGAACACCCCTGATTTAGGACACTTTAGAGCAAAGGTGAGATTACATGAACTGAAGTTATTCATTATGAGCTAAAACTTAAATAAATAAAGCAAGCAAGCAAGCACAGGCATCTGTCTAGAGCAGAGGCTTTAAACCTGTGGTCCGTGGACCCCTGGGAATCCAAAGACCATGTCTAAGGAGTCTACAAAAGATGACAAGAACAATCAAAAGCATGTGAATACCCACATTTAAAATTCCAAGGGGTTCATACCTCCACTCAAAATGGTTTAAGTCTGTAGAAGTAAGCCCCCTTTGTACATTTCCCTTCTGGACATTGATATAACAGAAGACCCTTCTTGCCTGCCCCCCTCCCCCCCATTTTGCGTATTTCTTTTTCCTTCTAAGTATTGGCAGAGACATAGCACAGTCATTGCACAGGTGTGGCAAGGCTCAGAGCAAGCCAGAAAGCAGAAGTGGCTTTCTGTAGGAGAAAACTACAAACTACATCTACACATCAATTAAGTTCAGTGTCACTAAAGAAAAAAAATAAAATAAAATATCCACTTCAAAGACTGTAAATATATCCTGTGCTAATCTAACTCACTTATTGTCCCCAGCAGCCTTTGATCCCCACTACCTCACATTACATTTTTATATATTTCTCACGGTGTACTTTTATATTTCATCCATCTCTTCTTTACCATGGCATTTTGTATTTTATATTTTATACTTTTAAACCCTTATGAAATTGTAATTATGATGGGATAAAATATGCTATATTGGGTGGTCCCTTGAACTAATGCAAGTATGAATGACAAACCAAGTACCTCTGGCAGTTAATTGACAATAGACTAGCCAGAGGAACTTACCATTACAAAACTTTACTGTACAAGCCATTTTAAACTAATCAAGCCAAGGAACTGATTCCTGGAACTAAGCACTCACTCTATTGACTATTCCAGTAACCCATGGCAATACAGCTATTAAGTAAGTCAATAAGTCAGTAAGTCAAGGGTGGACTCCCAAAATCTCAGGTACAGCAGATAGAGGCCCCTGTGACTAGCAGCTTTCATGTATTACTCAAAACCCACGTGGGACAGTAAATTCCAGATTCAGCAGCCATGATGATGCTGGGGAATCACACAAGTCTGTCAGAAAGGGATAAAAGGCAGTGAAGTGTGACTCTCAGTGGTGTCCTCTCATCCAGCACCTGACCTACCAAGACAGAAGGACAACCAGGCAACCCCCTTCTGGGGAAGACATCAGCTTGAAGGAAGCTGACCATCGACAGCAGATTCCAGGGCTTCAGATAGGTAGATGTACTGATATCAGTGCTCTCACAATTGCTACAGCAGCTACTATACACTATACTACATGGGTTTAAATGACATGGGTTTGAATAAGTGAGTGCATGTGTACATGTGCTAAGGTGACCAGTACCACTCATAACTCAAAGTTTGCATTTATGATTTCATTGGTAACTTCACATCCTGTACAATAAATTAGAAATTATGGTAATTCTGAGAGATGGTTCTTTGTAGCCAACAGTCTGCAAATGAAAAAAGGTTAAAAACCACTGTTCTAGGGCCTCCAGCTAGTTCAAAGTGTGGGGAATCTTACTGAGATTTAATCTTTGAGTTCTATTTAAGATCCCAAGACAGATGTGTATTCTCTTTGGCTCATAATGAATAACTTATAGACTTTTAAAGAAAAAAATCTATGACTGATCTCTACTCAAAAAAAAAGACAAAAACCCACCAAAATTAAAATGTTCTTTAATTACCCAGTTTAGACCTGACTGTTGCACTGAACCAGCAGAATAAAAAACTAATTAATATGCTACTAAACTACACGAATTTAATGTTGCCCACAAACCTACTGCTTTCAAAACTTCATTCTTGGGGGAATTATTATTGTATAATTATTTGTGGTGCTGTTTTATTTTATTATGACCTTTTCTCTTTTATTGTTTTGTCTGAAGAGTGCCTGTTTATATTATTGATTTTTTTTCCAGTGTAATAATGTGTTGAGGGAGCTTATTCAGTGACATATGACTCTGTCTATACAGTTCTTGTTATTTACTTATATCTACTGCAGTTCCTGAATCATTGTGACTGAGTATATATTGTAAATGAAAGCTTGCTCTCAAAGGATTTAACTTGTTAAAATAAAAGTGCTGATTAACTAAGTACTAGAGAAATGATTTCTCCTATAGCTTTCTTCATAATACAGGACAGTTTGTCTATTAGAATGAGCCACAAACAGAATTTTGTTACACTGCCAGTGTTGGCTTGAGACCCCCATCTTTTCGTAGCTGGAAATCCTGTTGGAACATATTTAATATTTTCTTGGCTAACACACAGTTGCAGGTGGCTCACTTTTTTAGTGAAATGGAAGGAAAATAGAAAGGACCAAGGGTAGGAGTAGTTCTAAGGAAGAAGCTGTGAGAGCAGTCAATCTTGTGACAGCTTAGTTTAGAGTCCGTTAACAATTTACTTCATACTAAGTTTCTTTAAGGGGTAAAGTCAATCCCCTAAATATAATATAAGTGTCTTGTAATGGGGACTCTCTCTTACTCTTTTCATGAACCATGTATAAAAGTGGTTCTGTTCTTAGCTGGTGTCTGTAAGTAGTACCATCATAAAGATATGAATCCACTTTGGTTACAACTAAAACATTCTAAAAGCTATATCAATTATAAAATGCTTTTAAAAATAATTTTTTAAAATGGAACTTTAAAGCTCATAAAAGGGAAACAAGGTTTATTTTTGGGAGTCTTTTCTTCCTCTTCTTGCGGAGGGGGTGTGCTTTTTGTGTGTGTGTGTGTGTTGGTTATGTGTGCCTGCAGGTTCTTCTTCAAAATATACTTTCTGTAGAGCTTGCAACTCTGTTTAAATGGGTAGCCTGGTACCACACAGGGCAAATTGCTTCAATTTTGATTTGTGTAGAATAGAAATGATCCCTGAAAAGCTGAGTCACGCAGCCCAAAGTGCTTCCAATAAGTCTAGAATTTTGGCAGTGGAGAAGAATTGGCAGCATTAACTGCTGTAACTCCTGAACCTGCAGCAATTAATGCTGCACCTGCTTGTCCTGCCACCAAACTTCTGGACCTGTGGAGAGTCATACAGGCATGGCTTCACATACTGGGTGGGATTCACAGACTGGCTCCTTGCCACCCATACAGTCTGCTGGAGCAGATAAGCTGGGCACAACTGGCTTATAATATACAAGCAGCATGCATAAAGATTTGTACAAGTCTTTTTATTAGGGCCTGGTTTAAATCACAGGCCCAGCCCATTAATATTGTGGCCTGATCATGGCAGGGGCCACTATTCTTGCACCTAGACTGAGGTGCCCCCTGTTAGACCCTGACTTCATGAGGAACCCAGTGACTAGGGAGGCAGTCCAACTGCTCGTGGACCGTGGTACTAATTAGCCAGAGCAGGCAGGGAGCAAACACCAGCACAAATCACTGGCAACAGCTTTATTCAGAGTGGAGACAGCTCTGGGTGAGCTCCCTCACAGACACCCAGTCTATGAACACAGGGAGCAGTAACAAACAATAGTTTCTTTTTCCCACATTTCTACTTGTTAACATTTATTCCACCCTTGCCCCTCCTATGTTGCACCTATTTCTCTTTGTATCTCAAGCTCCACCTCTGTTTACTGGTTGGTTCATTAGCATGGAATTGCCTATGCATTTTACTTATTTATATGCACTCATAGTAAAAAGACATGTATAAGATCTTAACTTCTCTTCTTCAGAGAATGGGTGGACTTTGACCAAAACCTGGAAGCTTCTGGAGGCTTCTTCACCTATCACCATTCATCTTTTGCATATGTTCATCTCAGATTCTGTTACCAATTACATGTTGTTTTCCACATTCCAGTCTGTTTTTCTGTTGTAGGTTGTACCATCTTCCATAATCCTAAAACTTCACCTCATTCACAGCACGAAGACTCACACAGGTTCACTTGCTGCTTTTTCCTCAGAAAATGGTTGACACAGTTAAGATGGTTACTTAGCATAAACAAATGGATGATTTAGATGTTATTCTGCCTTGTGGTCAGCGTCTTTGCTAGGCCATAGATCATGCCTTTATTCAGCTGCAAATCCAGTGCTCCCCATGATCCCCCCCCACACACACACTCCCTTTTTAGCTGAGTGAGCTGGTTTAAACATTGTTAAATTGCAGAAGACCTTACTCCTAAAGCCTCTGATTGCAGCCGAAAAAAAAAAAAATCTCCTCCCCCCCCATTAGATGGCTGCTGAAGACTGGGGAAAGCATTACCCAGTCAACAGCAAAAGCCTAGCAGCCCAGGGCAGGGGGAAAAGGGTCACAAAAGGAACAGGAGCTAGGGAAAGCTTGGGGATGGAAAGAGGGAATATTTTCTCCTCTGGGTGGGAAAACAGGGGCACAGAGGATTAAGGGCGCCTGGGACATGCCTTGGCAGATGGTCCTGTGTGACAGGATGGGAACCCCGGGGCCATTCTCTACACATTCTACGGCCCACTCGCCTGTCTCGGTGGGGCCAACTGCCCGCCTGTTCTCACCTGCCAAGACTTGATCTAATAGGTTCTAATTGATGTTAATAAGTGGGAGGCTGCCCACTCATGCACCGATGCCAGGGGGCAATATCTGCAGCCCCTTCCATCCCCATATCGCAGCCCAAGCCTCACAGATGGCATCTAGCTGTTCCAATCACCGGCCCCATGCTGGGCCCCAGAATCATCCATACAGGACCCCTCTACAATCCCTCCAGTCAGGTGGCCGCTCCGCTGTCATCCGGGCTACCTAGCCCCGCCCACAGCCATCTTCCCCTCTCAGGCGTGGTCCCCCCAGGACCTTCAGCAACTTGCCCTGGCCCACCTCCAGGCCAGTTGGGACCCCAGGTCCCCAGCTCTTGGGCATCCCTCGCAGTGGGCCCCAGGCCCTTTTGGCCCTGGCCCCAGCTTGGGCCAGTCAAGGGTACTCTCCCAGCTTGGGCTGGTCTCTAGCCCTCACTCTCTCATGGGGTCCGCCCTCTGGGCCCTTCCAATCCACACGGGGTAACCCACTTGGCAGTGGGAGCAAGGAGTTATGGCACCCCAACTCGCCTTTCACCAGGGTGGTAACTGGCCTGGCATTTCCTGGGGGCTCCCGTGCCACTGAGAGCCCCACCAGGCCACCCACTCCTGGCAGGGTGCAGTTTCAGCTCATGCCCAGGACCAGGAGCTTCCTACCATCCCCTTACAGCTCCCCCTTACCTCAGGTGTTTGTTTGTTTTTTGGTGTTTTTTTTTTATTACAAAAGTACAAAACTATAACCTGAGAACTCCCCTTACCTCCAGGTGTTCTGCCAGCAGCTCTACAGCCAAGCCACACTCTCACCAGCGGCAGAAGGCTCAAAGCCCCACCGCTGCGATCTCCTCCAGTGGCAGGCACGCCCGATGCCCTGCCGTGATCTTCTCAAGTGGCGAGCACACACAGTGCTCTGCCACACCCTGGTACCAGGTAGTGGAGGAGGTTTGATCCTCCACATATGTGTTCTCTCTCCCTGCCTCCAACCTCCAGTACCCCAATTTTCCTGCCTGGGAAAGCAAACAGCCCCTCCCCTACCTGGTGATTTTTATTACAGAAAGATAACAGCGAGGATCCTAAAGCCAGCCTTATGCAGTGGGCAAGGGACTGTGTTATAGCTCAAGAGGGAATATTTATTATCTGCCACTGAGGGCCTTAACCAGGGGCACTGATATACATATTCAATGGCCTTATTTACTTCCTCCATTGAACTCCAGGCTGCTGTATCTGGGACAGAAAAATCTAAACAAAAGCAGTGGATGAAGTGGACATCCCAAGGGGGTGTAGTGAATCAGCTAATTTTCCAGACAGCTGGCACCAGAAATTAAAGTTGCCATCTGCTGATAGAAGCCTCAAAGGAGGAAGTTGAAAATGTTTTCCCTACTTTTGATGTAGCTGCCTCCAAAGTTACATTTGGATATAAATTGCACGTTCCCCCACCAGGGTAAATCAAGTCCAATTACTTTGCTTTTTCCAACAAAACTGGACCTTTGGCCATGTACAGACATTACACTTTTACCAGTATAAGTGATTGGAAACCTTTATACACATAACAGAACACAAATTCATCACATATAGATTGGTTTAAAAATGGCAAAACCTGGTCTAAAGTTTGCTGTCCTCTCTTCCCCATACCTCACCTCACTCCAACAAAGGGCAAATGTGTTTTCTGTTCACTAATGATCTAAACTATATCACTTACAGAAAACCGCATAACTTAAATCAATTCCACTTCAGGCTTTTCGAATGTCTGTGCCTAGCCTTTAAGGTCGTTTATACACATACCCCTTCATCCTGCAACACACTGGAGATCCAAAAGATTGGAGCAGACTGCTTAATCATGTCTGCTCCACATGTGAGCTGATGTGCACTGTGCATATCAGCTCTCATGAAATGCATATCAGTGTGCAGAAATGGCAGCAGTGCACTTTTGAAAATTATAAAACACCTCTGATGTGTTTTAGTTCATAAGCATGCCACTGTCATTTTATCAGCGTTGACATGCATTGTGTCACTTACACAACTGCATGAGTTGCAACACCAGATGCTTTTAAAAGTGCTGCAGCACAAACGTGTACAAATGCCCTAAGTGAATAGATTAACATGGAAAATATATTCATATAAGAATGAAGATATTTGACCAAGTCAAATCTATTATTAGCCAGGCATTTCCAGATTTAGATCTCCTGCTTGTTATGATGTGATCTACTGTTTTACATTTTTTAGCTCTTTGTAGCAGAAAGATATAGATAGTGATTATCTGAATGCAAGCAGCATGCAGTGTTGCCTTTCTTGGATTAGCCAGGTGAGGGATATAAAACAAATTCCAGTTCCTGTTTTCTGGGCTTGCTTGAGTTGGATCAAATCCATTGTCTTAAAATTAAAGTTGAGGAACATAGGCCGGAACTGAAAGTAAAGTTAAACTAATGAAAAATTGAAGGTCTCTAAATCCATTTTATAATGCCAGTGTGACTCAGGTGAGCTAGAATGGCATGAGTTGAGATTCTACAGCAGATCTGTGACCACTGCAGACACTTCAGTGTAGTGCTCAATGTGTCAGTCCCGTCATTAGTATATGAAGATGGAGGAAAAAAACAGATAAACTACATTGAGGTTTTCCTATTGAACAGCTAGCTAGGTAAAAGGAATCTAGACTTCTTTTATTTCCTAACTCATTCTTTCAGATCATTGCTTTCTGATACAGCTGTAAATAGTATAAACAAGGTAAACAGAATATTTCTTTATATATATTTTTACACAAGATCAGACTGAAATGACAGACTGAAGTTGAACTACATTAAAACTGGTAAAAAATTATACTTATTATAGAACACATAAGTCCCTGACAGACATTAAGGCACAATGGGATCTGAGACACAATTCTGGGATCCAGCCTCAAATCCCATTGCACCATATTACTGATGCAGGGAGAGTCCAGCATCAGGTTCCTTTTGCACTGGCGAGTCGCAAACTTGGCTCCCTGTGCTTCTCTGGCTGAAAGTCCAATTAGCTGATCAAACTCCAGCCAGGGGAATGCACCAAGAACTCCCAGATGATCAGAGTACCCAGACAGGAGAGTGTACCATGATATTGGACCTGAGCTACCAGCTGCAGGAGTACCTAGTGTGCTCCTCAGCTGGGATCTCCAATCATCTCAGGAACACTCCCAGCCTTTGGAGCACATGAGAACCAAGATTCCCATGTGCTACAAAGGCTAGACACTGGCCATTCAATTAAAGGCATGATAGGAGCCAGCCACAAAGTTATTACACATATTTTATGGTTTATACCTCATTTTATCATACCATTAATTGATTGAACATGTGGCTAGGTCACTACTTAAGATGCGATTAACTAGTTAGTTAGAAGTGTTTCAGGGGCAAAAATGTTTCCTGTAAAACTCCCTGTTACAAGGCATTATTGTAGCCATTACATTTCAAAAAGTGACAGCAAATGGAACCTAAAGGTTCAAGACGGATCAGTTAACACTTTGACAATCAAAAGTTATTCATATGAGTCAGGCATTTGGAACTAATAAGACTGCCTAGCACAACTTAAATGAATAACAATTTATCATTGTGAGCAATGTGTTCATAGTCTGACCCAGTACATAAAAGAAATGTGAATTCTAGATGACATTTGTGAATTAAAGGATTTCTTACAGAACTAAAAGACAGTTTACTTACTGCTATTGGAGAGGTTTTTTGTTGTTATTTGTTTTGTTTTGGTTTTGGTTAATTACTTAGGGAATACTTATTAATATCTTCTGATGGGTATGAGGTTACCATTTTATCTGCCGGTAATTAATAATTCAAATAAAGGAAGTAAAGGTTGCATTCTCATTTGCAAATAGCTGTGTTTCAACTCTATGTTAATGTATGTCCATCATGCAAGTGGTTAATATTTGTGCAGCCATCATGCAATCTGTTGTGTGTTCTACTTTTTCATGCAAAGAAATGTTAATGCTTTTGAGGCAGTTTACCTATGACCTAGTAGTTATTTAAGAAAACAGTAATTAAACATGTTGAGATAATTAACTGTGGGCATATGATTAACCATGTGCATATAATGCCTTTTAGTTTCCAGATATAAATGAAGTAGATGCTAAGTACATGTAATCCTCTAATTCAGTTAAGATTTTCATTCCTAATTGCATTAATTTGCAATATAATGAGAAATGAAATCCTATTTTCAGCATTTTATCATTAACCACAATGGAAATCTCCAGACCACTACCTATGGTCTTGCAGATTCTTTTTTGCCTGTATGAAGTAAGGTCAAATGGATATTAAATCAGAATATCAGTGTCTTTCAGCCATTGCACTTGGTAACATTAACTACTCTTAGTGCAAGCAATTGAGAACCTGTCCTTTTGTGTGTGGGGGGGGGGGGTTATTAAAAAAAGATCTCCTCTGGCAGCACTTAATTATTTAGGCAGAAGCATCCAACCCAAGATATTTCAACTATAACACCACCTATAGACTTAGAGTTTCACAAGTCTGAATCCTTCACTGCTGTAATTAGTTTTCTACCTAATGTACAATTAATGTCAAACAAAATAATACATATTGTGCTGGTAAGATTCTTTTGAGCTTTCCTTAGAATTAAATTTTTCAGATACCCTGCTATTGACTTTAAATTAAATATTTAGATTGTTAAATGGTTGCTCTTCCAGTCTAGTGGTATTATCTACCCTTGGTATGGGAGACTAATGTTAAATTTTCTTAAAGCTGCCCTCACTGTTACTAAGACCAATTTGGCTTTCTTGTGGTTGCAGTGGAGTAAAGGACTATTATATACAATAGCAGTGGGGCTGCTTTAACTAAAACTTGTCAAATGAGCTTTAATTAAAGCATCCCCATAGCCATTTTAAAATGTAGGTTGCTGAATACACATGATTTTAATTAGAGCAGTTGCCAGGGAACCATTCTAAAATTCTCTCCCCAGACTACAGCACATGTATAGACACCCTTAAAGGCTTATTGAGTTCAGAGAACTTTGGACAAAGCCTTAAAAAGTGTGTGACCATAACAACTTCCCTTACAGAACTAATAAGAATTTAAGAAAACACTTGTTAAGAGATGTCAGAGAATGTTCAATTGAAAATGGCTTAGAGATTATAGGTAAAAATTGTAAAATAAAGATTTTTCTTACATACTGAAGTTATTTATATTGCAATAATTATTATTTTTTCATTGAAGGACTACTTGTACTACATAGCTAGACAAAAGCTATTAGATTATCTTTCACATGTATTTTCCTCCTAATTTTGAATATTGTATTCTCGTTCTGTTCTGGTTTTCAGGTAATTTCCCAAAAAACAGGGAGAGGTTGAGGGTTGTGGGGAAAGGGGCTGTTGTTTGCATTGTTTGACAGTGTGTTGAAGGGAACTATGCATATGTGACCAAATTTTATTACTCTGTAGGCAGTCTCAGAAAGTGCATGTAATCACAACTTTGATTAACTTTCTGACAAGGAGTGGTAAGTTTATTTTACCTGTCATAACCGATGTAATAAAAATGTGTGCTTATGTTCCATTGGCATTGTTATAAGCTGGTGAGGAGGGATGCAAGACATTTGGAAGGCTTCTGTCCGTCAGTTTTTATTGAAGTAATATTAGAATTCTTGTCCTAAGGTTTCCTTTATGTGCAGTTACTTATGTACTTTCACAGCACATAAGAAATTCTGGAAGAGGTTCCTATATGGTTTCCTTTTTCTTTAAGAAGTTTCATTGCAGTGTTCAGTGTACATCAGTGAGCATTTTTTTCAAAGCAGTAAAACATTTTGGCACTTTTTAAACTATCTGTAACTATGGAAATATTAATTTTCTATTTTTGTCTTCTGCACTGTAGTTCAATTCATTTTATTGCTGGAAAAGTTTATTTAATTGTGTCAGTTTCCTCTGCTTCCAGTGATCTGTATTCTTATAGAGGGAGTTGGAGGTAAACTCTGAAATAAATTACACAGATTAACAGTTGTCAACAGTCTGGTTCAAATTTCTGCAAACCTGTATTTCCTAATACTGTGTTTTGATTGTTACATTTTTTCTACAAAAGACACTACCTTAGAAATTGTAGTAGAAATTGCAAATTGTTCCCAACAGAAGTATGCTATTGGTATGTTCTCTAAAATCTCCTTTGTAATAAGTTTAAAATGGAGGTTTTTTCATATCATATGATAAATTATGCACTCTAATGCACACAGACTTCCATTTTGAAGATTAATGGCCACACCCATGAATCTCCGGAGGGGAGCCTCCCGGATCACTTATAGCTGAGCCGGCTGGGAGCCACACTCCCAAGCCGCGTGCGAACAGAGCGCGCAAACAGGGAGCCGGCAAGGGGGCAGGAGGAGGCTAGGAGCACCCTCAGAGGAAGCTCCGGGGAGTGATTCCTGCTTGCCCAGGTGGGTTGCTGGGCTAGAGACCCGCACTGTCCCTCCTCCCCAACTCGGTAGCTTCAGAACCCAGGCTGCCGGCAGGCACTTCCGGGGAACTGGGACTCCTGATTGGCAGCTGAAGAACTGCAGGAATTTCAAAAACTAATCAACTGAAATCAACAAGCAGGTCTGAGTCACTGCCGGCAGTTAGGAGCAGAGCAGGGAGACTAACAGACTCCTGATAGGGTTCAAGTGTGATCTCGGCCACACGTGAGTCCTCACAGAGCAGAAGGAGCAGCAGCAGTGACAGCGGCGAAGTGGTGAGTGGGGTTGTGCCGTCAGCTGTCAGCTGAAGCTGATCCGGAGGGGAGCCTCCCGGATCACTTATAGCTGAGCCGGCAGGGAGCCGCACTCCCGAGCTGCATGTGAACAGAGCGCGCAAACAGGTGCGCTCTGTAAGGACGCACCGGCGTTCACGCAGGCAGAGAGCAGGAGGAAGGGAAGAGCGCCGATAGCGGGAAGACTGCTTTTTCTAGTAACATGGTGAGTACACGCAGTGCCACTGCCAGGGGCCTGGCCCCTCCCCCTCCCTCTTCCCTGGTGTGGACCCCCGGCGCACCTCTGAGGCCGCCACCTAGACCGGGCCCTTGGGGGGCCTGCTGTCCACCTCCCCCATCCTGGCTGGGGGTGGTGGCTGGGCGGGGCTCCCGGGGGTGGGGGTGATGCCTGGGGTGTCCCCTGGCTACCCCTCTTGTGGCCATCTTCAGGCCCCGGAGGAGCGGCTGCAGGAGCTCCAGGCAGGGGTGAGTAGGCTACGGGGGATCCGGGAGGCAGAGGATGAAATTGACATGTACTTCTGTTCTTTGCAGGGCCAGAAACCTACCGAGGTGCCCCCCCAGACCCAGAAGAGCGACTCATCGGTGGCGGCACGTTCCCCCTGGACCTAGGGTAGCCTGTGCTGCTGCAGAGACTGTACCTGAGGTGCCACTTGGGAACAGGTATGCAGCCCTGGCCACCCTGGAGGAGATTCCTGAGGAGAACCTCTCTCGAGGGGCTGTTCGTGCACCACCAACACAGGTGGAAAAGAAGAAGAGATCCCAAAGGAGGAGCAAGCGTCGAGACTTGGTCATCAGGGACTCCATCCTGAGGGGTACGGAGCATCCCATCTGCCGTCCTGACCCCTTGGGCCGAGAGGTCTGCTGCCTGCCTGGAGCGCGGGTTCGGGACGTCACAGAGTGCATCCGGAAGATTGTGAGGCCCACAGATTACTATCTTTTAGTGGTAGTCCATGTGGGGACCAACGACACTTCGAGAGGCCGACCGGAGGACATCATTGAAGATTTTAAGGCTCTTGGAGGGCAGCTCAAGACAATTGGAGCACACGTGGTGTTTTCTTCCATTCTACCGGTGTGTCAACGGGGAAGGCGACGCGAGGCGTGTATCGAGGCTGTAAACCAGCACCTTCGGGGTTGGTACTATGACATGGGCTTTGGATTCTTCGATCACAGCCCACATTTCTCTACGCAGAGCATGCTGGTGGAGGATGGACTTCACCTATTGCCTAAGGGTAAGCGTTTCTTCTCTTCCAGGTTGGCTGCTCTCGTGTGGCGGGCTTTAATCTAGCTTCGCCGGGGGATGGGCCTGCCGGAAGAGGAGAGGATGCTCAGCCACTAAGTCAGGTAAGTCGGACGACCAAAGGTGGTGGTAGCTTGGGGGATACACATGAGGAGGGGGAGGTGGCAGTGCATAGCCTTAAATGCTTCTATACAAATGCACTCAACATGGAAGGTAAGCAGGAGGAGCTGTCTCTCCTGGTGGCTGTGGAAGACCCGGACTTGTTTGGGCTCACGGAAAGCTGGTGGGACCCGACCCATGACTGGGCCGTAGGCATCGATGGCTATGCCCTTTTCAAGAAGGACAGGATGGGGAAAAGAGGCGGTGGGGTTGCGCTCTATGTCAAAGAATGCTTGTCTGCATTGAGCGTTAACTTGGGGGTGACTGAGGACCAGGTGGAAGCGATTTGGGTCAGGCTGCAAGGAGGACGAGGGGAAAGGGACTTAAAGATGGGTGTCTGCTATAGACCACCCAACCCGAAGGAGGAGCTGGACCTCCAATTCCCTGGCCAGCTTAAGGAGGCAGCTAGGACGAGGGATGTCATTGTCATGGGGGATTTCAATTACCCAGACATCTGCTGGCAGGAGCAGTCGGCCAAGTCCGAGAGATCCCAGAGGTTCCTGGCAGAGCTGCAGGACCTCCACTTGGTCCAGGAGGTGAATGGCCCCACTAGGGAGGATGAGCTGCTGGATCTGGTCTTGGCCTCGGGGGACGATCTGATTGGAGGGCTCCAGGTACGGGACTCCCTGGGAGACAGCGACCATTGCCTGATAGAATTTGCTATCCGGCACAGTGTAGGTAGGGCCCACACTAGGACTAGGGTCCCAGACTTCAAAAGGGCCAATTTTGGAGAGCTCAGGAGGCTAGTCGACAAGGTGCTGAGGGACTGTAGGGTTGAGGACATGGGCGTCCATGAAGGGTGGGCGTTCCACAAGGAGACATCCTCCGTGCCCAAGGGGCATCCGTTTCCGCCCGATGCAAGATAGGCAAAGGTGTCCAGAAGCCCCCGTGGCTTAATAGGGATATTCAGGGGACCCTGAGGGCAAAGCGGAAGGCTTACTATCTTTGGAAGAAGGGAGCAGCCTCCAAAGAGGAGTACTCT
>JAGPOW010002742.1:56112460-56143353 GCA_030014935.1 Caiman crocodilus | reverse complement strand
TTCACAGTTAGGGTGGCTAGGATGTGGAACCGGCTTCCTAGGGAAGTTGTTCTTGCTCCTACCTTGGGCATCTTTAAGAGTCGATTAGATAGGTACTTGTCTGGGGTCCTGTGACCGTGGCACTCTTTCCTGCCATTGGCGGAGGGTCATACTAAATGGCCTCTCTAGTCCCCTTCTGACCCTAGATACTATGATACTATGATCTATATCACATGGCAGAATAAGACCAAATCTGGAGTTTAGTGAAAACTAGGGCTGTGTGATCAGCAGCATTCTGCTTTAACCTCCATTTTGATATTTTGATAAAACAGTATTTCACTTCAAGTTTTATTCTGTTTCAAAAGCACTGTTCTGTTTTATTTTGTCAAAACAGTTTTGCTGTTTTGATACTGTTTTGATGTTTTGCCTACAGGCTATATTGGGGAACGACAAAACAACCTATAACTTTGTTATTTCTTGCCTGATTCAGATGGACTTTGTAGGGATGGTAGCAATTTCTGAGAGCATGAAGCCTACCAAGTTTCAAGGAGATACGTGCAGAGGTTTCTAGGAAACTGCAACCCAAGCTGTTGACAAGCAGAAGCCAGGGAACAGGAGCAGCATCCTGTGATCTGGCAGGCAGATCAGGGGGCTGCACCCCCTGGAGAAGTCTGGCAGAGCCCCTGCATTCCTCCCAGTCTGCTTGACAGATGACAGGAGGCTGGCTTAGCTTCAAACAGCTTGCAGCCATGGGGAACTGAGCCTGGTGTGGGGAAGCAACTTCTGCTACCGGGCTCAGCTCCCAGTGGCTTGCAGCCCTGAGAAACTGGGCCAATGTGGGGAAGCAGAATGGAGTGGCGGGCTCTGCTCTGCTTCCCCCCACCAGGCCCAGTTCCCTGTGGCTTGCAGCTCCATAGAACTCAGCCCAGTGGTGGGAGGCAGAGCACAGCCCTGGCTCTGCCCATCTCCTGTCACTGAGCTGAACTCCATAGAACTGGCAGAGCCAATCAGAGCACAGTCCAGTGGCAGAAGGCAGGCAGAGCTGGTACTAAACTCTAATCAACTCCACCAGCCCCACAGAACTTAGCCTAGCAGTGGGAGACAGGGAGAGTTAAGGCTGTGCTCCCCGACAGGCTGAGCCACATGGTACTGTGGAGACTTTTGAAGTGTAGCTCTGGCTCTCCCCTGCCTCCCAACACCTGGCTGGCTGCTTTGAAATTTGAAATGTTTTGAAACTTTCAACAGATTTTGACTCATCTCATTTAGTTTTAAGGTTATTTCAAAGCCCTTCATTTCATTTTGATTTTGCTGTTTCAAGCTTGAAACAAGTTGAAATAGCATCAAAATGAAACAGCTGGCATAGTTTCACACAGCCCTAGTGAACACTAGAGGGGTTAAGTGCAGTGCTGCTCAATGTTTTGGCCCCACAGGCCAGATGAATGAGGTGAAGCTGGTTAATGGGCCAAATTGGACCCTACATGCTGGGATCAGACCCTGCTCTGCTCACTCATACATAAATTCGGGCCCTGGGAACCCAGATGCCAGGATCAGGGCCATGACCTGCAGGGCATCCCAAGGACCCTCTGGGTTAATGGTTTATTTCAAGAAAAGCACTTGTCCCAGTTTCTGTTTGCAGAAATAGGAGCAAAGCAAATACTGAGATAAACAACCACAACAACCAGAAATACATTTTAAAAAGAGTTCTATTGAAAATCAAAAGAAGTTATTCTGAGAAGTGGATTAATTGATATTTGGAACATATCAGCCAAAGCTTGTCACTTTCTTATATAAGGAATGTGAGAGAAAAGGGTCAGAACAGGGCAGCCATAATGATTCAGGAAACTTTTCTCTGTAATAAAATGGCTTGAGAAACAGTATTTGTCTTTTTGTGGAAAGAGAGAACCAAGAGATGAACTCTTGGAGAGATGCAAAATTCTCAAGGGTCTAGAGTAGAGTGATGATGCAAGAGATTTTTAGCTTGTGTCAAATAGAGGGACAAGAGGCATAAACTAAAGCACAGGAAGTGTCAGGGCTTAGAAGAATTTAGGAAGAATTTATTTGCACATAAAGAACTTTATCTGCAAAATGTTTTTGAAAGGCAGCAATTGGGGCAATGCATATTAATAGTTTTAAAAAGGTGTTAGACATTAATCAGAGATAAAAAAATGAGTGGAGACCAATTGCTCAGTTGTGATAGAAATTAATAAATTGGTTATGTTACCTGACTTTTCTCTAACTGTAGAAGTCCCCTTCTATTATTTAAAAATAGCAATGAAGGGACACTAGGAAGGAAAGACTATCATAATGACATTGAATCATTTAATTTTGGGCATCTTTTCTGATCCTAAATATGATTCTAATTGTAGACTTCTTTAGGTATGTCATTTGTGAGTTCTGAGCCTTTGATTCAGAAAGCACTTGAAAATATAAATAGTTAAGCCTGAGTGTATTTGCTTTTACTAGACTGGAACCTAAAACTTGCAGAAGTCTTGAAAAGTGTGATTTTTCTTCACTAATGAAAGAGTGAAACAGACATTTTTAGAATTTCAGTTATTAAATACAGTGGGTTTGATCATTAACATTGTGTCAGGGGTCTTCAAAATTAAATGTCTGACCTTAAAATCTACTTCATTATAGTATATTTGGAGTTATTTTTTTTTAAATATCATTAGAGCATATTATGATCAATTTCAAAAGTTTTGCCTCCACTGTCATCATAGTGACAAACGCATTCCTGATTTAAAATAACAGAGAGTTGTAGTGAATGGATTTGTCATCCTGGTGAGAATTGGGCAGCGGTGTTCCACAGGGGTTGGTGCTTGGTCCAGTACTTTTCAACATCTTTATTAACAATTTCGATGCATGGGTGAAGAGCTCACTGGCCAAGTTTGCAGCTAACACCAGGTTATGGAGAAGCGTGGTCATGCTTGAAGATAGGCTACAGGCACAGGCAGATCTAGACAGGCTATCAAGTTGGGTGAACTGGAATCTGATGAAGTTCAACATTGAGAAATATAAAGTGCTCCACCCTGGGATGAGCAGCTCCCAACAAACCTGCACTAAACTGACTGGCACCATGAATGAAAGGGACCTGGGGTTAATAATAGACCACAGTATATTTTACCTTGGAAAAGGAGATTAAATCCACATTTGTATAGTCATTTATGCACATATATAACCAGCTGAGTTAATAAAATCAATAGGATCATTTGCATATACTACTAAGTCACTTAAGCTAATTTTTCAAGATGAGAAACAAGGAACATGTACCGCATATCAGAAATCAGACTCTAACTCTAGGTTTCTATTACAAAGATGCTATTTAAAACAATCCAAATCTTGCTTAAAAGAAAACTTATTTTATGTGAAGTAAATATACATTTGAAGATAAGAAATGCATACACATATTGTTACATTACTGAGATTTAACAATGAAAGAAACAACTTGTTTGTTGGAAGGACTGTAACTTAGTAGGATCACAAAAGGTGAAATTTCCTCATTTATTTTTCTGACAAACCATAACATGTTTATTGTTAAATAGTTATTTTTCTATCGAATGAACTTCTATTTGCATTTTTGGCTCTGGTTTTGGATTTGTTTAAAGCTATTTATTTCAAATGCCAGATAAAATGTCAGGAAAGTTTAGAATCAATGCATTAGGACTCAATCACTTGGCCTCTTCTATAATTACAGCAATGACAACATTATACTGGAATGGGGGTGAGTAAGGCAGAGGGGAGGAGAGTTTCACTTCTAGAAAAGATACATACTTTAATTTGCCATCCTCATGAGTTGGTACTGTCTTGGATTTTTCTTAACCTGTTGAGTAGGTAAAAAGTAAAATCATAGCTCTCCAGGCTGAATGTGTGTTAAGGAGAGCCATATGATATGATAATAGAACTTTATTTTATCTCTAATGTGAGTGCTGGCAGACAGCAGAGGCATTTACCAGAATATATTTTAGTACAACGTTTGTAGCTTTTTGTGGCAATCTGAGTTCAATTCAAACTATAATCAGCTAATCACTGGAAATTTTCAGATATGAGTCAAGTTAATTTCCAGACAATCAGTCCATTAGATGGTTTCATTGAACAGCTCTGGAGATGATGTTTATGTTGATGTCCATTAGTATTCTAGCTGATGGTAATGCGAGCTCTGGAAAAAATAGTTCTACAAAACTGAACTGCGGAGTGTGGAAGATTGGCACGTACTTTGTACCTACTCCCCATCCTCCACTAGGCATTTTAAATATGCAGATAGGGGTTGTTCTAAAGAGGAATAGGAGTCATTTAATATATCTACCCCAGTATGAAATAATGGATTAAGGGCTGTTCAGCTTAGAAGGGTAGAGTTTTTACTCAGTATAAAAATGGTGAAAGCCTTATCTGAATCTAGGTCACACAATGAGTTTGTTACTTATTCAAGATATTTCAGATTCAAAATATACCCATTAGTATTAACACACAGAACCATAACTGTTTTAAGATTTTATTTTCTGTTTCCTCCATTACCCTAGTTTCTCAGCAGCTCACACACATTAAGGGACATTTGCACATAAAACCTGTGGCTCAGGAAATGATCATCTCTATTTTATAGAAACTGAGTAATTTTTCTCAACGTCACACAAGAAATCCATGGCAAGACTAAGAACAGAGTTGAGATATCCTTAGATCAGCAACGTACCTATAGGGACTTATCCAAAAAATGACTCTTCAGCCTTCCTCTTTGAAAAAGTTATATGCATTTAAGGAAGCAAAAGTGATCTGGATAAAACCTGATCCCAGCACCACTAAAGTTAAAGAAAGGCTTTCCATTGATTTCAGCTGTAGATTGAATTAGAATTTAGATCTAGTTCTTGACACCATAATAATGCAGGGTAACATCTACTTTGACATGAATCTCACCAATAAGATTTTTCAGCACATGACTCACTTTACCAATTTGTTGTTAGACCCCCAACTCCATGCAGCGCCCAACAACTAGGGAGATGACGATCCAGTTGCTCATGAATCCTGTTACTCATTAGGCAGAGTAAGCATGGAGCAAACACCAGCAAACATTGCGCTCAACAGCTTTATTCAGAATGGAGGCAGCTTCAGGCCAGGTCCCCAAAAAAACAACAAACCAGAGACCTGCCCCAAACAATAGTTTTTTCCATATTTTATACACCTTGGTTCATACTTATTAACATTCACTCCACCTATGTCCCTCCTTCAGTCCCATCCATTTCTGCTCCTATCTCAAGCTCCACCTCTGTTTACTGTTTGCTTCTTTAGCATGGTTTTGCCTATGCATTTCATTGATTTACTTGCCACTCTGCTAAGAGTGCATGTATTAAACTATGACCTTCACTTGTTTGGGTCACTTGCTGTTTCTTGCTGGTTCTTTCTAGTTTTCTCGCTGACTTCAGCACCATCTCCAAGGCCATATTTCTGCTTTGTCTCCTGATGATAGCTGGTAGGCTGCATCCTATTTTTACCCAACCCATCATGTATATTGCACTCTATTCTTTTGTTAAGAATCCGCTTACTTAAGTGTTAGTCAAGTTAATTGCTTTTAATGTATCATCCAGCCTTGTGTCTAATGTTGCAGAGTCCAAGTCACAGATCTGTCAGTTAGAATGCATGGTGGAAGATTTATCAGGCAAGCTTGTTGGCTCTTCCATAAAGCCAGATGCCAGAAATCCTAGATGCGATGAAGGCGATCAAAGAGGTAACAACAACAAGGGTCCACAACTATAAAGACCATGGGACTGGGAGTGCCTCCAAGGAGTGTGCCCTGCCATAAATTTTCCCAACAGGGTGACATGTTTCAAATATGGCACCCTTTGCCCAGCACCTCAGGTTCTTGCTCTCATTTCAGAGCCTGAGGATCCAAGACTGAGACTGTGCCTCCTGCAGTCCCAGCCAGTCTTCCATTACAATTCAATCAGGGTGGAAGGCTGTGGATCTGGGGCTGGGTGGAAGAAGGGGTGCCTAATGAAATTTTTCTATTAGCTCCATGTTAAACTTCAGTAAGACTATTTCCATATGGAGGAGGAAGAAAAATCCCTTGTCTCATTTTCAGGAGCCACAGGAGGCTTTAATCAAAATTGGAAGGTGACATGTGTCATGTCAGTGAACAAACTGAATCACCAAATGCAGAAGTTCCAATTAGCCTGGACATGTCACCTGTCCCTTAGTATTACTGGAATGCCATTTTTGCAATAATGTTGTATGGATTTAGCCAATCAGCTGGTATGGGTCAAGCCGGGTCAAGTGCTGCAACCCATGGAATTAGCGTGCCATTCCGTCAGTGTTTAAACCTGCAATTCTTCCCACCGGTTGGGAGACATGGGGAAACATATGGGTTGCTGACAGACTGGATGCAGGATTACTAAAAAACCAGGAACCAGTCCAAATTCTAGGAGGAAACCCCACTAAATCACTTCAATATCCAATTCCAAGGGAAGCAGTTCAGAGTATCTCCACGATTATTAAGACCTTGCGAGAGCACAACATTATTCTACCCCAAGTGTCTCTTGCCAATTCTCTGGAATGGTAAGTAAGAAAACCAAATGATATGTGGCAACTCACCAGACATTATAGAAAATTAAATGCTATTTTTACCACCATGGCACCGGTAGTGTCTATGTTTCCTGAAATAGTTAGTCAGCTAACTAACCAGGCACAATCGTTTTCTGTTCTGGATATTTGTAATGGCTTTTGGAATCTTTCTGTTCATCCAGATGAACAATAGAAAATGACATTTTCCTAGCAGGGATTGCAGTTTGTCTGGACATGGCTACCGCAGGGATACCACAATGCATGTTGTTCCATCGAACATTGAAAAAGGTACTGTTGCCTGCTTATATAGATGATATCCTTATCTAGGAAATCACACAGGAACAATGTTATCACCATACTGAAGCAATTTTACAATTGCTATAAAATGCTAGTCTCAAAGTAAATAGCACTAAAGCCCAGCTAATAAAATAAGAAATGAAGTATCTGGGGCTGACAATCACCTGCCAGAGAAAACAAATTTTCACTGATTGACTTTCACAAATTTGTCAAATGCTGCCACCTACTGACTGAAAATCATTACAATCTTTTATTGGTCTTGTGGGCTTTAGCCGAGAGTATAAACCTGATCACAGCAAGATTATGGAACTGCTCCACCAAGCAGTGCAGCAAACCAAATGGGAGTGGTCCCTGAAGTGCCAAGATGCATTCATAAAGCTAAAAGACTGGTTACAAAGAGCCCCTGCTCTTAGCGCTAGGATCCCCAACATAGAAGTAGAAATCTGGTGTTGAGCCACTGACCAGCATCTGATGGCAGTAGCCACTCAACAAATGGAAATGAATGGAGTTGGTGTCCCCCTAGTGTTTGCTTTCCAGAGACTTAGCCTCAGAGAACAAACATATGGGATTTATGAAAAGACATTCCGAAGTATGTATTGGGCCCTACAAAATTTCAAGTATCTAATAGATGGAGAAGTGGTATGCATTCAAAAACCACATGACCCCTGTCAGCTGCTTCAAAATGGAGAGTTGTTGAAGAAAGGACTAACAAACCCATGGATTGGTCAGTTTTTGCTGGCATTAGATAACCAAAAAATTTGATTTTGGCCCCTTCCTTCAGCAGAAATTAATATCTTTGGGTGGATAACTCCTGAAAAGTCACATGCATGTTATCCAGAACAAACCACTTGGGCAGTATTCATTCACAGTGTTTCTTCACAGAAGGTACAATCAGGAGAAATATTATGGTTTATTGATGGAAGTTTTGCAGGAATGGGAGAAGAGGCTTGAGCAGCTTGTACTACAATGAGACCCCAAGAGACAGAAGCTTGGCTGCTTCCTGGGGCCACCTGGCCAAAGCTCTAAGTCTTCTAATTGCACTTCAAAACATGTCTAACAATCCCTGTTTGTCTCATGTCATAGTCACAGACAGTGAATATGTGCATAAAGGAGCAACCCAAATGCTCGGATGGTGGCTCACCAATGAATTCAAAGATGTTCAAGGGTCTCCAATCAAGCATCAAGCCATTTGGGAGTACATCTTCCAGGTAGCACAGGGAAAACAACTCAAAATGATCAAAGTTAAAAGCCACCATAAGACTGGATAGGGGCTACACAAAACAATGAAGTAGATAAAGCAACAAGATCTGCTGCTAAGGAATGGCCTTTATGGGGTCAAGTTAAAGTTGCTACAATCAGCCAGCAATTGCTTAATGGTTTAATTAATGCAATTGAGCAATGGAATTATTCAGTGTGATTGGATTGGAGATCCAACACCTCTCCAAAAAATACATTAAATACAAGGACTATGGGTTACCAAAGAGCTACCAGGAGTTCCCTACATCCCTTATCCATCATGTGAGGTGTTGTTGAGATGTGTACATGGGTCCCAAGTTGGAGGACACCCTGGTATGCAAGAAACCATCAAAACAATTTGATCAATAGGATGATGGCCAAATCTCAAACAAGATGCCTTTGCATGGGCCCAATGGTGCTTAAGTTGTGTCCAGCACCAATCTGATCAGCTTCCCAACAAGAGTCAGTTAATGCATCAGGACTTAGTCGGACCCTGGGAAAGAATTCAAATTGACTATGTGGGAACCTTACCCACTATTGCAAAGAAACATCACTTTCTCCTCATACTAGAAGATTCCTTCACAAAATGTATGGAAGCTTTTCCACTCACAAAGAGACTGCTAAAACAACAGCCAAAGTGTTAGTTTATCAAGTGTTCACCCATTGGGGAGTCCCCAAAGTCATAGACAGTGACCAGGGTCCAGAATTCATAGCCACTCTCACTAAAAAGATACATGAAATTTTAGGCATTGAATGGAAGTGGCACGTCCCCTATCACCCTCAGGCTGCAAGACAAGTAGAGAATATGAATCAAACCATTAAGCAGCAGTTGCGAAAGGGAGTGCCTATCACTGGAAATAATTGGAATGAAGTACTTCCCTTCATCCTAATGAGAATTTGGGGATGTTCTACTGCCAGCACTAAACATTCCCCTTTCAAGCTCATGATAGATTGACAAATGCCCCATTGGGAAAATATACTTAGCCTCATTCCTGAGGACATCATCATGCAGGAAGCCACTGACCAATGGGTAGAAATTCTCATTAATGCAGTAAACAAAAGCCACCAAGATGCAGCACTGGCACAGCAATGGGCACAAGAATATGTGACGCGTATATGGTATGATCCCAAACACCCTATAGATCAACAAGTGGAAATTGAAGACGTGGTAATGTATCAGGCACCCAGGTCTCCTGCCTTTCCTGAGGCACGATGAGAAAGACCCTATACCATCTTGGCCAAATTGGGCCCCAGCCTGGTCCAACTAGAAGGCCCACAGAAAAGGTTTTGGTGGGTGCACTCATCACAAATAGAAATGGTTAATCACTTACCTAGTCAGTCCAAAGAAAGGGACAATTATGTTTTACGCGGTTCTAAAGATCAGTTCTAGGATACATCTGTGTGAAACAAAATTCCATCACAGCAACAGCTCACCTAAACATTTGGTGGATCATTGCCTGCAGCTTTCTACTCCCACTTAAAGGGTATGTTGGATGTGCTTATTACCCCAAATGACCAGATTATGACATAGGGGATCCCTTCTATCCTGATGGCCCAAAGCCCGCCAAAGGTCCTGAATTCATGGCCCCTGTCTCGCCTCTTCCCTATGACCGTGTCTTTGGGGATTATGAGTGTGTGCTAAGAGGTAATGAAATCCCATTGGAGTACACCAGCAAAGACCCAAAGGAACAATATATAACCATTCATCAGGTTGAAAATTGGCCCTGGTGGAAGAGGCACAACATCCCTTGGTGGCAAGGAGGCACCTGAAGCAGTTGGGGTGGAATCAGATGGTATTGGGGATTCCTTCCTCACTGAAAGGTTGCACCATATGGGGATGCAACTGGGTGCTCTGGAGCTCTCCCTTTGGCACCTGAGCATCCCCCTCACTTAAGTCCCAAACCAAGTCTCTCCACCCCAAGTGCAGGGGAAAGCACAGGGGAGGCACCTGGGGAAGGGCCTTACCCCTCCTCCCCAGAATGAGTTCTTAGAAGGGTGGTGCACCACATAATTGTACCAACAAAGAGGCACTGTGTGGTGGGAACAACAAATCACCTGGTGAGCCAATACCACTGATGCTAAATCAGAAT
Organism: Caiman crocodilus; assembly: GCA_030014935.1. Lineage (NCBI taxonomy): Eukaryota > Metazoa > Chordata > Crocodylia > Alligatoridae > Caiman > Caiman crocodilus. The sequence goes on along the minus strand of JAGPOW010002742.1, from coordinate 56,133,205 downwards.
GGAAGTTCCCAACTGAACAATGGAATATCAGCTGGACAGCTGGAGAAAAATGGGCAATGGTAAGTCCAGGTTTGTATCAGATAATCCCAAATAACAAGTCTGGTATCAATAGCTGTCACACAGTATTTGCCAGCACGAACCTCTGTGAAATGCAATGCAGGTCTCATTGGCTTTGCAATAACACCAACACCTTTGCTGGCAACGTTGCATGTTCAGGACTTGCCCCACTGTCCTCTATCCCCCATCCTGGTGGACATTTGAGTTGGGAGCACCACCTTTCCTGGTGGCAGGGTGGCAGGGAATGAGCGGTGTTGCTTAATGCATCTACAGTTCATGTGCAAATCACACTCACTCCGATGAATGGCTTTTGAGACATTATTTCCACAACTGCAGCAAAGGAATCCAGGCACAGGAACAGCTCCTCAAATGGGCCATGCCTGACCTGTTTACAACACACTCTGTGAGGGAAAGGAGAGATATCACTGATAATATCTGGGATGGGCTGAACTCCACAATGGGAGCTTGGAATGCATATAAGGGAGCTGACAATCCTGCCAGATTAGATCATTTAGAGCACAGCATTGCATATATAGACCAGGAGGAAGAATGGAAAGCCAAGTGCTCACTAATGCCATTTAATGGACCTCCCACACAGGAGTCAGTATAAGCCATGTTTTAAAAGGTTTATTACAGATTGCATATATGGGGTTTCAAGACCTTTCTTGGGATGAAGTGTGTGACATCACTCACCAAGCACTCAATGTCCAGTTAATTGGTGCAATCAAAGATATCAAGAAAGGGTTCTGGCCAGAGGATTTAGACAACAGCAGCCTATCTATCACCCTGAAGTTAGCCTGGCAGTTCAGATGCTATTGGACATTCACCTGGGAAGGATGTAAGAAGGGTGTCTGCCACTTCACAGCCATCAGACCTGGAGGCGGATTCTGGACTAAAAGCAGACTCTTGATTTCGGGAGTGGGAGGAGGTTGTCAATGGGATTGGGTTCTGCACCAGGAGGTAGGGGATGTAGCTACACTGGAGGGATGCAGGTTTCTGGTTCACAATCCCCTCTATTGGAACCATGGAATATGGATAGGCATTGGAACAGTCTGAAAAAAATGTCCCAAACAACTACCACAATTAAGTTATGTCAAGCCTCTATCTGACAGGGATATGATTGCTGTAGGAAATATGATATGTTGGGAAGGAACAGCAAACCTACTCTGGCCTAATCACACCCTATGGGTAAATACTACCATGGAATGTGTATGTGTGTATGGTCTTTAGATGCAGAAGGGGCCCCTGTTGTAGTTCAAACTTCCAAAGGGCCCATCACAATAAACTGGCCACCCACAACAAATCTCAATATCAAAGTCAAGCCAACTCCCCCTAAGAGCTGGATAGCCAGTTTCTGGGCACACCAGTTTCCAGGGTGGGAAGAATTAAAGAAGTAGATAAAGGAAATTGAAATGGAATGGAGACTGGGAGCCCAGTTCAGTGCTGTGGCAGCTGAGGCTAAAGAGATGTACAAACTAGCCATGGACATTGCAGAGCCTTGTGGGATAGGATATGTAATTTGTATGGTTTCAAATAGTCCACCCCACATCCATGCTAGTGCTTGGACAGTAATTGGCATTTTTGCTTTGTTTGATCTTATTATTATTGGAACTTGTGTGTGTATGTGTTGTATTTGTCGCAGAAGCAAATCAATTCAGTTGCATGTTCATGCCAATGGAAAAGAGGAGAATATTCCTATGACATCATCATCCCAGTTCCAGCTCAGCCCCAAGCTGGAAAGTGTCTTAAACATCCTTTCACTTGTCATCAGTGATAGGCAAAGGTCAGTCCTCTGTCTGAGGAACACAATAGCACCATCTAAACTTGCCAGGTCCAAGGGTTGTATTGTGTGGGAAGAGTGATGACCTCTGGAGAATCGGCTGGGTTTCTCTTTTGCTGCGTATACTAATTCTGTGAGGGAGTGTTAAGGTAACAATATGGATTTGAGGTGTTCGGGTAACGATTGAGATTTTGGGGACTATTGGGTATGCAGCTGAATAAAAGATTTTTCCTGTGTCTCAGCAAAAACCACTAGTCACAAGGCTGGATGAAATATTAAAAGCAACTAACTTTGCTAATGCTTAAGTAAACGGATTCTTAACAAGAGGATAGGGTGTAAAATGTGTGATGGGTTGAGTAAAAACAGGATGCAGCCCACCAAGTATCATCAGGAGACAAAGCAGAAATATGGCCTTGGAGATGGTGCTGGAGTCAGCAAGAAACCTAGAAAGAACCAGCAAGAAACAGCAAGTGACCCAAACAAGTGAAGGTCAAAGACTTGTGCTTGTGCTCTTAGCAGAGCAGCATTTAAATAAATGAAATGCATGAGTAAAACCATGCTAAGGAAGCAAACAGTAATCAGAGGTGGAGCTTGAGATGGAAGCAGAAATGGGTGGAACTGAAAAAGGGACAAAGGTGGAGTGAATGTTAATAGGTATGAACCAAGATGTATAGCATGTGGAAAGAACTATTGTTTGGGACAGGTCCCCGGTTTGTTGTTTTTTTGGGACCTGGCCTGAAGCTGTCTCCATTCTGAATAAAGCTGTTGTGAGCAATGTTTGCTGGTGTTTGCTTTGTGCTTGCTCTAGCTAATGAGTAACAGAATCCATGAGCAATTGGATTGTCATCTCCCTCGTCATTGGGCGCCACATGGAGTTGGAATCTAACATGTTGAATATTTGAAGGCATTGTCTTATTTCCCTGCCCCTTTAGGCCATGACCAGATGAGTATGCATGTGCAGTTTGTGGTCCTGCAGACCTGTTTCTTTTGCTGCAAACTGCACAAGCCACATATGCAGGCATTCACTGCACTGCTAATTTGAAGCCCAGCAGGTTTTTTTGACACCAGGAGATCTGAGTGTCAAAAAACAACATGCTAGAAAAAAGCAGGGCAGCGTGCACTGCATGAAACCATAGCCTGGCTGACCACAGCCTCACTCCGGGTGCTGGTCAGGCTCTGCATACCTGGATCACCACCAGTGCAGCCCTGGGAGGCCCCTAGGATCCCATGTAAGCATTCTGGGGCCAGCCCAGCTGCTGGTCTTAGCCTCCTCTACCCCATCTGGAGCATTTTTCCCTATGTTGGAGCAAAAAACAGTGCCACAAATTTATGCCACTGCTTTTTCCCCTGCAGCAGCCATACATTCCTGTTCATGGGGATGCAGCCTTCTAATCCATTGATGCTTAACATGAGCATTAACAGTTCTCTGTTGATGCTCATCATGGCAATAAATCCTCTCAGCAACTTCCAGCATAAGAGAAAACATGAAAAATTATTCCTAAGAGGCATTCATTTAAATACTTGTCCCAGGCACATGTGGAGATGCTATTCAATACATGAACAATCAAACCTCATATTAAGTTGTACGTGGAAAAAGTAAAAACAGTGAAGTCCCCCATTTTGCAAATGACAATATTTTGCAATATTTTGCAAATATATTATCAGTTAGTCAGAACTAGAGTAGACTCTCAAGATTGACTTTGTTAAAAAAAAAGATTGATTCATAAATAATGTCAGTAAATGAAAATCAAAGCTAATAAATATAAGTCAATTAACAGTGGAAAGAATCATTTAAATTGATCATACATATGGGTGCATTCCAAATGAACTGTACTTGGTCAGGAAAGACATGTGTAGGTCATGGTGGACAACACAGTAGACACATTTCCTTATCGATGGCATGCCTTCAATACAAACATTGTTTCGTGGGCTGTAGCACCAAAATATGAGAACTTCACTGTGAAACAGAACTAGGGCAGGCATGACAAACTCATTTTGGACCCCAGGACAGATCTGGAGTGCACGGTTCTCTATGGGCTGGGGATTGAGAAAGGCTGCAGTGACCAGTGCAACAACAGTGACAACTTGGGGTCTGGCAGCAGCAAGATAAGCTCACTGCCGATGGCTATGCCCACTGGGGTCATGAAAACAACTTACATCTGAAGAGAGATTGAAAAGCTTGGAGATGTTTAGCATAGAAGTGGCAACTCAAAGAGAGTATGTTGGAGTTATTTAAAACAATCAATAGTGTGCAGTCAATAATATACATATGCTGATCATTTGCCCCTTATTTTGATATAAAAAGAAAGAAACATTTGATTCAACTAGTGGACAATAATATAAAATGTATAAGGTTTTTGTTGTTGTTTTAAATAATGAGTGTGGAATTCATTGACATGAGATTCCATTGATTCTAAGGACTTTAAATGATTTTTAAAGATTGGAAATATATTATAGATATTCAAAGAGAAGCCTCCATGATTCAGAGCAGAAGCCAAACATTGGCTGACCTGGGTTAAGTAGCATTTTTCTTATAGACAGGTCATCCCAATGCTGTGCATTTGTGCTTTTATTTGTGCCTTTCTTTGAAGTGTCTAGAATTGTACAGTAGCTGAGAAAATATATCAGGTAGATTTATCACTGGTCCAGTCTGGCATCTATGTTCTATTATAACAATTGCCTCAAAACAAGTACAAAATATTACTGTAGAGGCGCTATATTTTGGCTATTTTTACCTGTGCAAGTCTCCAACAACTGCTTTGCAGATTAATAATGACAGAAACACAAGTAATTTTGGCACGTGCAGAGTGTACTGGGAGGGTAGGTACTCTAATGCTGCACAGCCTACAAAGTTTTCTAGGGTAGGTGAACATTCTGGGTTTGCACACATAAGAGACAGCTTGAATTATGTCTCTGTTGTGTATGAAGTGAATATCCCTGGTTTGTGCAATTTTGGGTAGTATAGTAGAATCTCACAGATGCTTATCTTTAGGTATGTCAGCTACACTAGTACATTGTTTTGAAGAGAAGCACAGACAGGTATAACATTAGAAACCACCTCAGTGATTCATTATTTTAATGGATTTATTATGATCCCCTAGATTGGATTGTATCACATCACTTGAGAAAGATTAAGATTAATGCCCAGACTAACATTATGGGCATTTCAATAATAGAGCCAACCCAAATATCAAATCTTAAGTAAAGCCCAAATCAAACTATAGAATTTTGGAAGAGTATCATACACAGTTCCTTTGCACTTGCTGAGCCACCTCCTTTCTGGAAAGTTTGTCATTTCTTCAGGCTCTGTAAAAGATTTTACCCTTAGATTTATAAGAGCACAGCCAGAATTCTTCTGATATGAAGAATATTTGATTTCCAGTACTTGTTAGTAAGGACCAGGACATACCTCATTGAACACCACTTCTGTGCAGGATGGGTGGGAGGATCATAGAGGCTAAGGTGACATCAGAAGTAGGTAGGTTCAGTCCATTGAGCACCTTGTAGATTAATTCAGGACTTTGAACTCTGAGCTGAAGCAAATAGAGAGCATAAGAAGTTTGTGAAGCACACATGTGATGCATTCTCATTAGCTAATAAGGATGCATGCTGTTCCAAATTCAGTTGTTTGGTAGTGGTCATGTCCATTATAATGTAACACAAGTTTCATGATACAGATTTGGGGCCAGCAAAAGCACGCCGTGTTGCATTCTCTGCTCTCAGCCACAGTCTGCCCACTTGTTCCCATTTTGGCACATTTAAGTGTGAGATCTGAGCAAAATGTGCACAATTGTTAGTAAGAGTCCACTGTTTAAATGTTTTACTCTTTATCAGCTCATTCATTGTGCTGTACAGCTTGTTGAAGTGCATGCAGGTGTGAGGCAAAGTGTAAATTTTGTTTGCTGCACCTCCAAGTTAAAATAAGACATCTGCTCATTTGCTGATTTTCATTTGTGAAAATTTTCTTGTCCTGTGATTAGCTAAATAAAAATGCATATAGCATTAGAACTGCTTTGATGGCGGTTCAATCAGCATTACAGAGGGTAGCCTCCTATCCAAATAATCACAAAAAAAAGTTCCGGTCCTGTCTGTTACTGAGGGATTTTACTAAATATTTTGTGGTAAATGCTACTAATTACTGATATTTCAAGCACAATTGTTTTTAATGAGCAAAACTTTGCAAAATATGACTAATCCAACAAATTTTGCTCCAGATCCTCCTTAGATATCTTCATTATTCCAAAGACGTCAGTGAAAATTATATATATGTTTTAACATAGTAAACTGTCTGTGAACAGTTTTCTACAAATATTTTATCATTGTAAGCTAAATTCCCCATACATTAGTTCTCTGGAGTCTGGACTATTCTTTGCTTATATGTAAGTATAGTACCTGGCACAGCATAGCTCTGATACTTAAACAGAGTCTCCAGATGCTACCGCCATGCTGATAAAAATGTGATATTAATTATTCTTTGGTTCAGAACTGTTAATTTGCTATGGGGGTGAACAAGCAATCATGGGACCTCATTTAGTTCCTTTACCTTAAGCTGCCTAAATCTAAACAGTGTAAGCATTCACCACTTCCTGGAACTGGTGCAGGCAGCCCAAGAAATATAAATGTAGGGGGGAGGGAGGTAGCAAGATTATGGGGAGGGTTAGGTTTTGGGGGGATAGGCAGGTCCGCTGGGTGTACAGAGATTTTAAAATAGGTTTGAAATTTCATTTCCATTAGCATTCGAAATGAAAAAAAAGAAACAAATTTGGGAAACAAATACAAAGGATATTTTAGCAAAGTAGTCTGATGTAAAAATTACAGTCAGTACTCACAGGAAATATTTTACAACATGCACCCAAACTAGGTTCTTAAATGAGCAAGTTATTTAAGTATTTGATAAATTAAAATGTGAACAGTCCCACTAACATCAGTAAGATTACTCAAATGTTCAGAAGTACCATGTTCCAAGTACCAAGTAACCTCATGAATCATACCCAATAGTCCAAAATTAGGTAACTAAATACCAGAGAGGAACTGAGTCAATGAAAATAATGTTGAACATGTGAGGTGTCTTGTGTCTTAAGAAGACTGCTAACTTGGAGCCTAGAGGTTTACTAATGTTTTCCATAGAATGAAGACAAATACATATATCCATATATAAAAAATAGCCTTTGACTCATGCCATGCAAGAAAGGTGAATCATTTGTACAAAGTTTAGATAATCACATTCAGACAAATCCTGCTTTCCTACCTAATATAGAAAGAAAAATTCCACATTTCAGTGAGAGCTCTGCTTTTAACCTTTAGCTAAATAAATATTTCAGTGTTTGGTTCATTGACTTTTATTTTTCAATCATTATTCAAGTTCCAAACTGAGTTTGGATGGTGGCTGGTGGTATTTTCAGTCTTCACAAGTCAAGGTTAATGACAAGCAATCATATTCTTTGCATTCTTTATAACAACTTTCTTTTAAGGAACTCAAGAGCACTCTATAAGCACTGACTAATTTAGCTTTCCATCATTTCTATGAGGTTGGGGCTTACTATCCTCATATTACAGAACAGAAAACTGAGGCAGGGTACAGGCATCTGGGGAGCTTAGGGGGAGGTTAGATCAAGTTAAAAATAATGACCCAATCTAAGCTAAGTTGTGATGGGGCAGCTAGTGGGGGTTGGGGGGAATAGGGGGACAAGCAGGATCAAGAAGGGATTATGGGGGGTCTGTGGAAGGATCAAGGGAGGCAGCAGCTGGGTTTTCCCAGCCCTGGGGATGCACTGGAAAATGTACAGAAGTTTAGGAATGTTAGATTAGTCTAAAAATGACCAAACTGATCTAAGTTAGACTACCTCTGAGGTAAGGTTAACTTAGTTTGGTTTAGCCATTTTTAGACCAATCTAGCCTTCCTGGAACTTCAGTATAGTTTGCATTTAGATGGAACTAACTAGAGATCTAAGTGTAAGGTATGCACCTAAACTAAATAAGTTAGATTGGATGGCCATTTTTAATTCAATCTAACCTCCTCTTAACCACCCCAAATGTCTTGAGGCATCTTGAGGCAACAAAAAAATACCATGATTTATCTGAGTTCTTATGAGAAGTTTCTAATGGGTGTAGAAGTATAACCCAGATTTCCAGAATCTCAGTTCACTCTTATAGTACCAACCATAAAGTCTGATGACAATCTGTCAATGAAGTACGCTCCACATCAAAGTTGGTGGTATGTTATGGTGAAAAACAAGAGGAAGGAACATTATAGAGAGGAGTGGTTCTCAACATTTTTACATTCAGGGCATGTCTAGATAAACTTGAAGCACTCCTCAGAAAATATCAGCTTTTAGGTTTTTACTCTTTTTTTTTTTTACTGCAAACAAATAATAGAGAAGTTTTCCTGTTGCAAAGAACTTAGACCACAAATATGGATTTCTGTTTGAAATCTCTGGGTTTATTTTGTGAATCATGTTTTTAAGTGTAATGGTGCTAACATTGTGTGGAATGTATGATACCCTTGAAAGGAGCAACACACCCCAGGGTACCATGGCACCCTGGCTGAGCATCATTGATATAGAAAAATGTACAGTCCTTTGGAAATATGAGACAAATAGACTGAAAGGATTTTTTAATCAAAATATCAAATCTAAACTATCTTGGTCTTGTATTTAGGTAATTTTACATTAAAAATACATCCAAAACAATGGTCAGAAGAGGAGCTAAGGTAAAAGAGAAAGAATGTAGAGAACATTTGGTTGTAAGGACAGAGTGAATGATAATGTTTTTCTGCTCCTGTCACAATTGTCTTATAGCAATATTAAGATTTATTTAGCCCTGTTTGATCAAGGTGAATAATGGTTTCTTCCCCAAAGCTGGTTATTGAGCAGAAAATATTCATTCCAAGGGACTCAATACTGGATACCAATTTATCTCCCTTTCAGGGCCATACTTTCATTAAAAAGATTAAGCATGGTATGTGAGAGAAATATATACCTAGGAAAGACTTTGGATGCATCAGCATCATAATCTAAATAATAGCTTTGAATCTCTGTAAAATAGAATATACACCACAAAAACATTTACCCTTTTCCAAGTGATCCTGAAGGCACTATTCATACAGCACAACCAGGATTCCAGGTATCTGTATAATTCCTAGTTATTCCTATAGGGCTGTAAGGAATAGAGAATATAGTAGATTGTGTTTGCCGCAAAGTGTGCAGTTAAAAAAAAACAGTGATAAGATGCAGTTAGTCATTTTGTAATGGATTATTTAAAGCTCTTGAGATGAAGTAACATGCCTGAGGTCACTCAGTGATTCACCACAATTAGAAGAGAGCCCAAGATTCTGCAGACTTTAAATCCATTGCTTTAATTACCACAGCTATAAAGCCTCCCTGATATGTATCCTCTGGAAGTCACATATTTTGTAGAGGATTAATGTTTATTCTTGTAGCAGATGGCTGCCAGCCCACCTGTATTACTAGGAATATGTTGTAGTAACCCTAACTACTTTCTAGGTACAAGCTTCTGACGTGAGTGATTCCAAAGTGACTGAGAATGGGATAGCCAGAGAGCACAAATATCCCTAAGTGCTCTTATTAACACTTACATCATTTGCTACCATCTGCTACCTCATGTTGAGAGGTGCTGTAAACATGAATTAAAGAGATTAAATTAAAAATATATATGTAGCCTTGAAATATATCCCCAGTTGTTTGTCCATGCTGCTCCACATCGTAGACTTAAGCCTCTCCTCAGAATTTAATTTCTCTAATGAACCTAAAAATAAAAAAATTAGAGGGAATTTTGTGTTTGTTTCATGCTGGCAAACTATAACTAACGTGAGAAGAATAGCAATGATAGCCTGTTCTAAAGAACAGTGGGCAAATCTTAAAATGTTTACAGATTTAGAAAAGCAACACTTTGAATGGTAGCTCATCTGGAGCATGACTGGAATAAAACTGGGCTGAAGACTCAGTAAATCTTCTTTTCCCTGAATGTTTTTGGTAGAAGGATCAAACCTCTATTGGGAAGTATCCAGTGGAAAATCAATTCTGGTTAAGTTTTTTCAATATAACCCAGCCCATCCTTTAATTTTGTAGTTGATTTTATTCAATTCTGGGTCCTTTTTTAATCCAAGAAAATCTTGCCTGAGTTATAGAAGTGGAGTATTGTATATGCTGACTTATAATAGTGACCTTAATAATACCTCCAAATGTTATTGCATTTGAGAGTCCATAGTTAACAAAGGAGATTTTTGCAGAAGGATTTTTTTACAGTACCTAAAATAATCCCTGCCTCTCAACTAATAATCACCAACTGTAGCATGAACTGAACTAATGTAGCTGATGTTAACATAGAGTGTAATAACAGTGAAATGTAACCATGTTAGTCTTGTCCTGTTAGCAACTTGAAAACTCCATTTTGTATCCTTCTGCTTGACATAAGTGAATGAACTCTGCATAGCCTTTATGTATGAGTGTGTATAAAAGGATGAATGGTGAAAGAATGGTATACAGATGGAAGAAGAAGATTTAACTGTTTATGTAAACAAGGCACCAAATGTAAGTTACCAGCCAGTAACTAACTAACAAACAGCTGAAGAATCCCTTTGAAGCTCAAGGGCACAAAGGAAATAACAGAAGGAGAAATTGTGCCAGATGGGCAACAAGAACACTCCAAGGCTAAGATAAGATGAAAACAAAAGAAAAAAACCCACAAAAATAGAAGCTGGGTATAGAAAAACCCCAAAGCACTGAAACAAAGGATGCCAATCCCTATAAAAGAACACTTTAAAAATGCCAAGTTGGGTAAGACTCTTTCTCTACTGCTGTTTCATCGGAGCACAGATGCATCTGTTCACCCCACTCCAGCTGTTATCTTTGATTCTGCTATCTTCAAATCATCATTATATACTCAATAAACCTGGGTTGGCCACCCTGGGCTGATATTGAGCAACTATTGCTGGTAACTATATCTGGTGTATGTGTGGATGAAATGGTTGTTTTGTGTATGTGTATACCTGTGTGTAATGATGTGTATGATGATTTCTGTGTTTGTATAAATGATGTGTCTGAACTTCTATGTCTAACTCATGTCATCAATAAACACAGCACCCTGCCTTATCCCCCTTTATAAAGTTTCGCTCGTGATCCTGAGCAATTGGCAATTTGAGTAACACAATATGTGAATAAAACTGGAAAAATCATTGACTGCTACATGTTCCCTCACAGTCACCTATTCATAACCATCATGCATTAACCATAAATACTAATTTCTCTTCCTTGCAGCAGCTTCCTCAGCAATACATCTGGTTAACCATAAGGAAGGACAGAACCACAGCCAATGTAACCATGCCATTATAGTTCATAAAACCTGACAAAGAAGACAAAGCACAAATAAACAAATGAATAACATCCTTTGGATGAAATTTACCTGAAAAATGGGTTATCAACTCTATTTGAATTCTACTGGACATAACATTTTTTCTCCCAAACTTACTATGAATCTCCATTCATTGAAACATGTTCTTATCCCATTTAGCACAGCCACCTAAATCTTGCACCCTGCCTAGAATGGCTCATGATATATATATGTCAATCAGCTATGATGAGTTTCATTTAGATGCAGTAACTATGTTTGGCAAAATGGAATTGTACAGTATATCTTAACTATGACCAGATGTGTTTGAATACAGACTTTCAACCCTTGAATTTCCCAATATGCTCTCACTTGCATTTTGAATATATCTCAAGAATTTACTCAGTAAATAATCACAGATAACTAGCTTTGATGTAAATATAATGAGGGAGTTATTAACTGAACTAAAAACTGTGGGGTAAATTGTGACTTAGGCAATGTACAAGCATTATGTTTTTATGGGGGGAATCACTGTTGTCCTAGTAGAAATGATAAACAAAGAAGCATTCACAGAATTTCTCTTAAAGGAAATGCACCCTTCTGGAAGAAGATCAGCTCTCCCTTGTGAGACAGTTGTTGTGAGAAAGCAAACACTTGTTTACTTCCCTCTTGGTCTTGGCCATAGGTGGAAGGGGGCAGCAGCAGCTGCCCTTTGACTCTTCCCCCAAACAGGGGACTACCTTTGGGGGCTTTGTCAGCCCCCTCTGGCTTCTCCTCAGCAGCAGGGGCAAGGATTGTAAAGCTCAGGGACTGCGGTCAGGTTCCAGGCAGCTTCCCCCAAACTTAGTTTCAGGGAGCTGACTTCCATCTGGCTATCCCTTAATGTCCCTGCCACCCAGCTGGGCATGGCATAGCTATCCTGTGGAGGAACCAAGAGCAAAGGACCAGCCCCCTGCTTATCCCTGCCTGCTTCCCAGATCAGAGTTGCCCATCTGAGGAACAGGCAGGGGCAAAGGGGCGTTGGGGGGTGGTGCTAGTCCTCGAGGAACAGGAAGACTGGAGCAGCCACTGCTTCCAATGCTTTCCTCATACCATGGTCATGCTGGCCTCAGGAAGGCATGCAAAGCAAGGGACAGGGGCAGTTGCAGGCTGAAACCCTGTGCTACTCCCTCTCCCAGAAAAATTTCTAATGGTGGGAATTTTCCACTGTTACAAATGAATGCCTGTTCTTGGCCTTAGCTTGAAATTTTCAAAAGTGTTTAGGTTCCTAAATCTAAGTTTCACTAACAATAACTATGGATTAGACTCATTAACATTTAAGTTATTTTTTAAAAGTAGGATTTAGGCTTCAAAGTCCCTTAGGTACTTATAAATATGACTACATGCTCAGATCAAATAGAAAGAGAAGTGAGCAAGTGTTTCACTTCTCAGGAGCAGGTGAATGGGAATGGGATGGAAAACTGTCATGACAGCTCAGCATACTGACAGATGCTGCTGAAGGAAGTTAGGGGCTAGTAGTACACTGCTGTGGAGGCAATAAAAGAGTTACATTGTCTCATTTCATCAGGAAAGGGAGGAAGAAGGGGAGAAATAGAGGCCTTAAAAATGGACCTCTGAGGATTTGGAACAAATAAGAGTGAACTAGCAGTGTGTCAAGTGTAACACACTAGCAGGTGTCTGTAGTAACAGGTCATGTCTTTATACTGTGGGAAGTGAAAGCTAAACTACAGTAACTAGGGCTGTGTGAAACAGAACCATTTCATTTTGACTTCTGTTTCAACCATTTTGAAGGGGCAGTGTTTCATTTTGCTGTTTTGAATCACAGTTTTGTTTTGTTTAATTAAAACTGTTTTGCTGTTTCAACACTGTTTTGACATTTCACCCATAGGCTATATTAGGGAATCATGAAAATGCCTATAATTTTGTCATTTCTTTCCTAATTCAGATGAAAATTGCTTTAATGGTAGCCTCTTCTGAGGGCATGAAACTTTCAATGTTTCAAAGAGATAGCTGGAGGGAGTTCTGTGAAATTGCACCTCAAACTGTTCAAAGCAAAACTAGTATCACTTGCCAGCAGCAGCAGCCTGATATCATCCCACATGCAGATCCAGGGGCCCACACTCCCTGGAAGAAGTCTGGCACAGACCTGCAGGCCTCCAAGGGGCTGCAGGCCCCCAGATCTGCATGCAGGATGACAGCAGGATGCCACTGCCAGCTGGGACCAGCACCAGCACTATGTTCTTCCCACCGCTTGGCATGGGCTACTGGGCAGACTCAGGTGTTGATGCCGGCCCCAACCAGCAGCAGCAGCAGCAGCAGCAGCAGGAGCCTGCTGTCATCTGCATGCTTTGCAGCCACTGAGCTTTAAAAAAAGAAAGCTCCACACACATTGGTTCTGACAGTGGTGATTGGGGCCTCCAGGGGCTCATGGCAGAGTCCCCCCATGCAGCATGGGGGTCAACAAGGATTGCCCCTCCCCCCCGGCACCTGCATAGCAGCTGCATCATCACACAGGTGTAGCGTGGCTCAACAGAGTGCTATGCTCTATCTCAGAGCTAGGGCAGATCTCTCTGTCAGCTAGATCTCTGGGTTAAACAGCCCTTGTCCCCCAGTTTGATTCTGTCAGCCCTCAGTTTGATTCCCCAGTCAAAATTTTGCACAGCCTTATAATTTACCTTCCTTTCACTTCGGGATAAATTACCAAGATTTGGCATCCATTTACCATGGGGTGAGAACAAGCACATAAACACAGAGAAAATGACATAGTATAAGTCCCTATCCCCTTTTAACTCATAGTACTGTTTGTCCACACTTTGTGTTACAATGCCTCTCAGTGCTACTTGTGTTAGCACACTGTACCCGTTTCCCTTGTTTAGGGTTTTGCCTGAGGCCAGAATCTAGAGGTCATCACTCACAGAAGGAAAGCAGAGCCACTTGGCTTTAGCAACAAGAACATCTTTTCAAAGGAGAACTACTACCTTGCACAGCACATTTCTTTGTTATATTTATTAACTGTTGTTGGAATAAGGCCTTATTGTTCTACAGTCTTTCTCCAAACCATCTCTCATGTAAACCTGTATTTTCTAAAATAACATTCCAGCAGGTTTATCTGGGAATATTTGCTGAATTGTCTTTAAGTCATGCTAAAACATTTTCCTAGAAGCTTATTTCAACAGTTGCTATCAGGAATAGTTGCTATCAATAGCTATCAGGAAAAAAAAAATGATATTCTAATACCCAGTAATATCCAGAAGAGCTGATTTATATGAAATAAGTTTTGTTTCTTAAGAAAAGTAAATAAAAAGTAATATATCTTTCTCATTCCTTTTGAGTGTAACATCAATATTGTATTATTCCTCCAGGTTGTTTGCAGAAAAGATTATCACTGGTCAGTTATATAATTAATAAAGCAAAAAATATATTGGATTTATTTTTTATCTCCATATCAGCAGGGACATGAGAATGAATAAGAGTTATGATGCTTTCCTCTCTCATTGCAAAATTCAAGTAATGAAGGTAACACATTTTTACAGTGGATTGACCTGCTAAGACTAGAATTACAGGGTTTGAAATGAAGAGGTGGGGTGGAAATTGAACCCAAAGCTAAGGAATGAAAAAATGCATTTCCTCCATGTTACTAACACCCACATGCTACAAAAGGCTAGGAAGAGCAGCAAATTCAGACTCGGGAAGGTGAGAAAGCAGAGATCAGATTTAAATAAATAGCCTTGTCAAAAGTTCCAGTTAATACAAAACCACAGGTTAAAATAAAGCTATTCTGTTCCCTTAAATGTTTGATGTTCATCTGAGATGATCATGCCTGCCTCCAAATGTAGAATGCTGTTTTTCTTAAAGCTGACCATTTCCTTTCTCTTCCCTTTTCCCACACATCCATGTCCTCAAGTACTTACCATGTCTTAGTGATTAGGTCCTCTACTGAAATCAATCAGTGTTTGAAAGAATAAAGGTGCTTAGAGAGGTAAAGAGCTTGCTAAGTCTTATGAAGGGAAAATGACATTTATTTCATTCAGTCTTACAGAAGCTAGGTCAGGTAGGCTGCAAAATGATCCCCATTTTGGATTACGGAAAAAGCTTCTTCTGAAAAACCACCAATCTTTCTGGATAAACACCCACCTTCCTTGCTAGAACTTGCAGAAGACTTATGAAGCTTATACATGAATTTTGAAGTAACTGCTGGGATCCAGATCATCAAACTAATGTTTCCCATTTATTGATCTGGGAACTGAAGCAATTTTTTTTAAATGTTGATGGGATAAGGTAAATTTTTTCAACAGCCTAGGAAAGTGGTTTCTTTCATGCCTGTTCATTTAGATATTTAGACATTATCCATCATTCTCATCTGTTCACAAGTCCTTTGTTTCCAGTGTACATGCCTGGTGCACTCAGGAAGAGCCCATGGTGGTTTTATATAGTGAACACTTATCTTGTGGGGGGGGGGGGGCAGACACCTCACAGAGTTTCATGATTCAGGCTGTAAAATCACAAAGGGTAAGTTGCCTCTTTAATAGACATGCCACAACCATCCTGGTTAATTTAAGAGCATAGAAGAAATGTCCAAAAAGCTCCTTGCATCTATGCAAATGTTTGAAAATTCCAGCAACGATTTCTAAAGAGGGAAGGATTTCTTGAAAATCAGTTGTGAGGTCACCTCTCCACAGAGTTCTGCCAACACATTTTGGGTTCGTCCTGCATTCAATGTCTGCTACTGGCCTACTTCTTTATTCCTGACCTTGTCTCTGCTACTCTGAGACCTTCATACAGCTTTCATTCTGACCATATAACACTCCTGGCATTATTAATCACGAGAGTGGAAGGTTCATTTACAGCACCCTATAAACTATTATAATGCAACTGTGGAAAATATCTCTTTGTTGAGACAAGTCCTCCTAGTTCAGTGTTCCTACTGAGATGGTCACTGGCTAGATAGGTGCAGGGTTACTTTACTAATTTCATATGCAACCCAGTGCTGGACAGTTCCATAGCTAATATGCAGACCTAATTGCTTGCTTTATTTCTAATTACTTTCTTTTCCTGGAATTGGTTCTTATGTAGGCAATCCTGGTGAATTTTAAAACATTATCTGTTCTTCAACCATTTCTTAGATTATTCACATGATTTGCTACATAATGATATGACTATTTTTGGGGTAGAGATAAATTACAAATTGCACCTGTCCTTTAAGATCAGAGATCTTGCTCTCCCTTAAAGTACTGAAGTTTGTTTCAGGGCCGGATTCTGCAGTTAGCTCCATAAAACCCTTGTTACGTGGTAATTTTGGGTAGCTCCTGGAGCTCTTAAAACCTGAAACGTTCACACATTAACACCTGAAACTAGTTTTAGCACTTATTAGGCAGCTCAAAGTTATTCCTCTCAAGGTCGAGATTATCTCTAATCTGTGTTACCCAGTTTGTGTTACACTACCCAGTTTGTGTTACATTTGTGCTATGCTTTAGTATAAACACTCCCCTCATACCTCTCCTGCCCCCACTGGTCCAGGTCAGGAACACTACTCCCCATCCTCAGAATCCCAGATCTCTGCTCACTGCACCCCCTGCCCCCCCTTGCTAACTACACTGTTTGCCCTAGAGAAGCAGATAGGGAAGACTCATTCTGCTGGCTCAACTACTATCTCCAATGCTGTTCTGTAGGCCTGCTCATCCCAGACAACACCAGCAGCCTGGCAGGGCTGGGACAGTACAAGTGGGTTAACTCTTCCCTGCCTGATCTCCTGGGACAGGCATCATGGGCAACTGCAAGCACATAGGGGAGAGATGCATAGGAGAGGGGAACCTGAAATGTCGGAGTGGGGATAGATTCTTTGTTTTCAGTCCTCTAGATCCCTGGTGCCTGAACATACAACTGCTCCAAGCTTGAGCTACCAGTAACACTGATCAATATCTGTATGGCTCACAGTGTAAGGTCTAAAAAGGACCTAGGATCTTTGCATGCATACAGAGTACCATTTGATTTCAGTGGTGCAGGATTTAGGGAATTTTCAGATTTAGTTCATTTTAAGATAAAACTTTTAATTATGTCTCTTTGGTGGTGAGGGGGCATGGAGAATGTTTATCTCCAGCTTCCTTGGTTTGGCTATTTAAATTTGAACCACACGAGTGCATTCTGCTAGACATGCTGTCCCTGGGGTAGTTTGGAAACAGATTTATTAAATGTCATCTAATTTAAAAAGAAGAAAAAAAAGGAAGTGAAAATAGTCACAGAAATGCTAACCTCCATTTCCAAATATAAAATAAAAAACTGCCTTTATTTTGAGAACTTGGGGCAGCTCAGGAGCTCATGTCATTTTCATGATTCCTCTCTCCCTCAATGGGTGAGAGGAGGAGGGAGAGAAAATATTTTCTTCTCAAGAAAAGATATATTAGGAGCCTTCTCTAACATGATTTTCTAAGTTAAATCATCCAAAGACAAAAATAAAATAGTGCCTTTATAAACCAATATTTTGTCAATTATACTGTAGAAAGGATATGAACAATGTTGTCAAAGACTTGAGAAATACAGCATGAAAAAATTAAGCCTTGTAAATTTAATCAAGAGATGCAACGGCAATCCAAGGAGCGTGAGTTTTTGAAATATGCCCAGAACAGAGTTTGAATTGGGGCAATTGTGTTAAAAGGTACCCTGCCAATTACCACTAAGAGAAGAGATGGTTTTCTGATTAAAGGAGAGGGCTCAAAATTTGACACAGAGTCTTTTAGCTATTTATTGCTGTTTCACTGAAGTAACTGTTGCATATAACCCTCCCCTCCCTTCGGACTGGCTCCAGGTCACACAGTATTCCCTTTGAGCACTATAACGAGGACTTGTCCCAACCTCTGTGATCCAGTCTGAAAACCCATTTTGTTGTTACAGACAGTTAGTGGAGACTGTTATGTCATTGCTAGAAGTCTAGACTTTGAAGGCTGTGTTCTTCCATCACCATGGCTACACAAGTTTAGTTTAACAGACAAGCAAGACATCTGCTGTCTCTGTAAATCCCTAATATATCATTTATATGGTTTATGTATATTTAAAAGGGGATAAATGTGATTTATGTCTGTAAGAGCATGTTTGTCAGGCAAAGGTGGAATGCCAAAAAGTTCTCACAAGGGAAAACGCAAATGTCCTCCTTTGAGCATGGCAGTTTCCCTTGCAGTGAGATCTGCTGTCACAAATCATACTTTACCCACTTCGGGAAACTACAAGTGTATTACTGGAGGATGCAAGTGAAAATAATCTATTCATGGCAATATGCATACATGTACCTACAATCTCTCTCTATACTTTTTTTAACTGCTTCAAGCAATTGAAGCATTACAAAAATAATCTGCTCTACTTATTTTTATAGAATGCTATTAAATGGCTCCAGAAAATAACTGATTTAACCCCTATTAAATATCAGGGGAAATTTATTTTCAGAGGGTATAGTGTGGTAAGACTCTAGGGTATGTTTTAATAACCAAATAGTAGAAATAGTGAAATGTTCCATAGTGACACAACATATACAGAAAATGGTTCCCAATGAGGTTGATCCAAAGCCAACTGAGTGAATGGAATGAGTCTTATTGCCTTTGATAGACTTTTCAAGAGTAGGTGAAATTTCAGTAAATACAAATGATAGTTTGGCAGTAGAATTGTCTAGGTATGTAGCTAGCACTACAGCAATTTCAATCCTTGAGAAGCATGGCTCAGGCTTAATGCCTGAAGGCTTCTCCTGTCAACCGCTAAAGAATGTTGATGTATCCATGCTTAATATGGAATTTCATTATCATGAAGAAGAGAGGTCTATTAGGGCCTAGGATTAGAATTTTTTCAGTTATGTCAGCTTCCTGGAAAATATCCCAGCAGTACATAAACATTCTACAGTTGGATAGTTTTTTCCACACTGGGATCATTCCCACCCAGATCTGTTTCTCCTCCATTGAGGAACTCTCTTTTTTAGCAGAGACAAGCCAATTAATTATGACCCCCTGACGTTTGCTGTGGGTGAGACTGCCCACAGCAAATGAGCCTTACCATAAACTAAATCAGTGGTCATGATAAGACCCTTTGATAGGAAAGTCAGACACATAATATTACCTCGTATTATCAGCCTTTCAGAAAAGACTCTTCTTTCTTCATGATTCTTCATGGGCCCAGTAGAGTATAATAAAGTGTTAGATGAAATGCAATGATAGTTCACTTTGTTGTTAGTATGCAAACAAGTTTTCTCCTTCTCTGAGTGTTTGAAAGCCTGACACGTATGTTACTAGTGAAATATTTTGCATTTCATCTGTGGCTACTGACAAAGCTCAAATTCAAGTCTGACTGGACAGAGTTTGTATTAAAATGTTGTTGCTTTTTTCTCATAAATTGGGTGTCTTTTATAATGTCAGACTGGGATGTTTTCAATGAAAGGACTAAATAAAATAGAGAAAATTAAAATGTCTATAGCTTTGTTGTACAAGATGCACGAAACTATATGAGAGCTGGGCGAGAATGATAAAAAAGGAGGAATCTTTAATTTCTTCACAGATGCAAAGAATAGATATGAAAAAAAAAGAAAAAAAAAAGACCATGACAAACCCTTTGCAAAACTCTAGTTCATTATTATGTTGTTCATTTAAAAACATACTTCTCACTGAAAAATTTTAGGTCAGTCCCCACAGTTCCTCCTCTCTCATGGACTTGATTCTATCTTTCTTATTCACATCGACTAAACCTTGTTCTGGCCTGATTTTTACTCCTAGGTTTTGTCTTGAATAAGTGTGGCGTATGAGCTGCACTAGTAAAAAAAAGGCATAATGACTCACGTATAAGCTATTTCAGTTCATCCGCTGCTTCTTTCTCAGCCCAAGGGCCAATCCCAGGAGTCAATTTACTGTCAACACTTGTTTAACTGGTAGTGGAATAGAGCCAGTGCTCTGCCTACTTCCCAAACCTTCCATCCTCTTCCCACCCAACTTCTCTGGGGAAGGAATAAGTGGAGAAGTCACCCTGTCTGCTATAATATACCCAAACCCCAGGCCGAGAAAGTCTGAATGGAGTATTTAGGTGTGAGAAAAAAGAAACATACTCCCAAGCATGGGGACATAATCTAAATAATATTCTGCCCCTGTAATAAGCCATTTCACTTGCATCACTGAACAAGTATCAGCCCCCAAATGAATTCTTCCAACTGTATTTTTTTAAATAAAGAAAACTCCCTAACAGCATTTAAAGATCTCAGTTATTTCTCTCTTCGGTTATTATCCTTAGTTGTCTCCTGTTAATTCCTCCCTCCTATCTTGAAGCAGTTGAGCAAATTTCTTCCATTCAGGTCAGCAGTGCTTAAAGCCCAAGGCCAGTAGGGACTTCTTATTGCAATCATACGGCTGCCAGCAACAGCCCCTTTTTTCAACCACCCACCAAGTTGGTGCCTAGGGCAGTTGCCCTGTTTACCTCACCCTAGCTATGCCACAGATGCAAGGAACAGAAAATAGGTTGTGGAGAGTAAGAATTAACCTAATGGTTGAATGTCAACAGGCATTTAATAATAATAATAATAATAATAATCACAACAACAACAA
>JAGPOW010002742.1:56062118-56112360 GCA_030014935.1 Caiman crocodilus | reverse complement strand
ACAACAACAACAATAATATCATCACAATTCTTTATCTTAGTGTTATTCCAAACACATTTAGCATGGTCAAATGTAAAAGAAAATTTGGAGCCATACAACAGAAAACAAGGAAAATGCTGGAAATAATGAAAAGTTTCTGTAAACATGTGTAATAATTTAAGTATTGTGCTGGATTGTTCCAATTCACACATCAACATAGGATTCATCATCATTTGATGGTGTTTTGGATATCTGTTATTAAAGTATACTTAAGTCAAGTGAAAATGAATGAGGAAGCGTGACAAGAAGCAGAAGCCCAGATATAAAAGATTGATGAATATTTTTATCTGAAATAAAGATAAAACTTTTAAAAGAATTGTACCCAATATAAAGCCAAGACAAATAAGATTAGCCTTGATGAAAAGTCACAGGGAGCTTGGGGGGCTTACAAACATTTCTCCTTTTTGGGGGGAAATGGCTAAGTCTTCTTTTATCTTTAATTTCTGTCTTTAGAGAAATAAAGAGCAAAACGAAGGACAGTATTCACCAGGAAACAAATCCAAATCAGGTGTTGACACGTCATCACTGTTAGATACACACAGCTGTTGTGCATCTGATGTTCTCTTGATATGAAAAGATGAAAAGTGAGGACTGAGTTTCCAAAAGAAAAAAGGCCCCAAAGTTCACAGCCTCAGATGACATCAACATTCATTTCTATGTTGCAAGAAGGACTTGCACTAAGAAGCTTCAAAAGCAGACTTTTCTCACAAAGAAGACTTGAAGGCTGTGTTGATATTTGTGGCCACAGAGGCTTTCTCAGATCGGAAGTTCTTTATTCTCTCAGTTTACTGGTCATTAGCTTGGAACTTTTTTTTTTTTTTCACTTAAGAAACAGGGCAGGAATGAAATTTCTAAACAAAAACTATCATACTGTTGTTGCACTATAAGTCTACTCAGTGATAGCATATTACAAGTGAGCGGTCGATAAAGATCCTAATATTTAGCTTCTGTTGAAATGTGTATTCACAAGTTCTAGTATGTGGATGATATTTATACGTCAAATCTCACTTGAGGTGAAAATTGAGCAGATAAACCTTTAAACCAAGACTTTATGCAAATGATCTCTAGTAATAAAGACAAAAAGAAGAAGAAAAGTCTCTGAAGAAAATATGTTATTTATTTTCTCTAAAGAACATGGGTAAATATTTGATTCCAGAAGTTAATTAGAGTTAAAGTTCCATGTCTACCAAAATATTTGCTGGAGCTTACCTTTGGTTTATTTAATTGGATCTCTAAAAAATATTCTATTGATTCATATGGCATTTTTGTATCCTAATTGTTATCATTTTCAACAGCAATGCTAACTATTTGAATTTATATAAAAAACAAAAGAGGCATTTAAAAATTAAATATGTATTTCTGATTTGTAATATGAAAACATTGCTACACTACACATCACTCTCCTCCCTTTTTCCCCCTATTAGTAAACAGGGCATAATAAAGGGAAGTAGCCTTTAAGGAGAGAAGGAAATTTACTTTGTACATAGTTTGTGATGTTATGATTCTACAAACTTTATATTTTTCTCTCCTTACAGACATTCTCAGTTAGACTTATCTGTTTATGTTGTCATTATTAACTTCTATGGAAATGACTACGTAACTGTTGACCAATGTAAATATGAAAGTCACCATATAGATTAATATAATTAGAGTACAGTACAAAACATTTTCCCCGGTTGGGCTGAATTTAAATCCTTAACAATTCATGAATATAAGTTCAGTAGGGTTGAAATCATTGTGGATCTTCTCTTCAATGACCTGGACCAGTACAGAAGTTTTACTTATTGCATAGTAACCACACAGAAAGCACTCTACAGCTGTAACTGAACATATAGAGCATGTAGAGCACTTTAAAAATGATGGATACTGCTCTGTGATAAGGCTGGATGGATGTGTTATTAGACTTGAGTGCTGTAGGTTAGAGCACCATAACAAACACCTGTATCAGATCCCACTGCGACTCATATTAGGTCACATTACGCTGACAGCTCCTGGGACTTTGTGGCACCTGCCATCCTCCCTCCCAGGGTGGTACTCTAGAATTGGCCAGAGCTCAAGTGGTCAGTCCAAGCTCTGACCATGCCCCATCCCTGGGGCAGTCTCTGACAAAAGTCAGCAACCTCCCCATCTCCGCCTTGTTCCTTCCAGCCACCTATGAGTCTCTGCCCAGTATTATTGTTCAGTATGTAGATTCTATCCATCTCAGCATTTGTAAAGACTGAAGCTTTTAAGTGCTGTTCTGTTTGTTGGACACCATATTCACCTAGGGGACTGTCCAAGATGTTCATCTTATATAGTATTGTCTTGAAGCACCCTGTAACAGGGGCTTCTCTCAGGGCCAATTTTCCCATGGCCCACCCACCTGTTTCTGGGCTAACCGCCCACCTTCTTTCCTGCCAAACCTTGTTGGTAATTAATTAATTGATGTAAATTGAGCAGAAGCCTGCCCATTTCTTGCCCCTATGCCAGGGACACTATCTGCGGCTCCATTCCTTCCCTACACTGCAGCCTAAGCCTCGCAGATGGCATACAGATGTTATCCATATCACCAGCCCCACACTGGGCCCCAGAATCCCACCAGTTGGACCCCACTTAGATCCCTCCATTCAGGCAGCCTATTCTGCCTTCATTCCTAGCTGCATAGCTACTTGAGCTGCTTCGCCCTTAACGGTGTGGTCCCCCCAGGACCTTTGGCTAATAGTCCTGGCCCACTTCCAGGCCAAATGGAACCCCAGGCCCTCAGCTTTTGGGCATTCCTTGCAGTGGGCCCCTGGCCCTTTGACCCTTGCTGTCCTGGCCCCAGCATTGAGCAGTCAGGGGATGTCAAGACAGGTTAAGAGTCTATGGCCCAACTCTCTCTCTGTCTGGGGTCCACCTTCTAGATCCTACAAAATGGGTAACCCACCTGGTTGTGGGGGCTAGGAGTTAAAGTGCTCCAACACACCTTTCACCAGGGTGGTAACTGGTCTGGCATTTCCTGGGGGCTTCCGCACTACTGAAAGCCCCACCATGAGGAAGGCTTCTCTGTCAAGATTGTGCCCAGTGAGGGACTCTTTTGGTGTTGGTATAGAATGCTGTAGGAATAGGTTTCAGAACAGATTACTCTGAACAATCATTTCATAGATTTCATAGACATTAGGGCTAGAAGGGACCTCGGAAGATCATTGAGTCCAGCCCCCTGCCCAAAGAGCAGGAAGTCAGCTGGGGTCATAGGATCCCAGCAAGATAAGCATCCAGTTTGCTTTTGAAAATCATTTAATTTCCATTCACCCCATGCCTTACCTAAATTTAGCACAAGACACAAGACCATTGTATTTTGCCTGCTGAGCTCTTCACAGGCCCAGAAGCATGGCAGCAGGGGAAGGAAATAGTTGTCTACTCTGATATTCAACATGCTCTTGGCTCGATGATTGTTCACATGGAAGAATGATGATACTGATTTATTGATGGTCTCCACTGAACATGTCCCTCTCAGACATGCTCCTCCAACCCCCACACCAATGGCCTGGAATGAGGCAGAGCCACCAGGGCCAGTCCCTCCTACTTTTATTGGTGGATTATCAGTCTGCATTACACTGAGTGGGACCATAAATCTAGTTAATTGACAACTGACTGCCACATCCCTCAAGGTCACTGAGAAAGGCCAGTGTGTTGACACATAACCACTTTACACAGAACCCAAAAGACACTGAAAGCTTTTTTCAAGCCCTACAGCTGAAGTGCAAGCAATAGTCACAACTGTGGGTTTTCACTAGTGCATCTCTAAGAGCTGTTTGGCAGACCACTTACTTATGAGCACTGTTGCAGGTAAGGTTCAGTAGCAAATGGGAATTCTCCTTAGCAATCCCCTTTCCCCCAATGCTTCTCCCCTCCCTCTCCTCCCAGAGAAGGCTCATACCTCTGGGACCAGACACTTTAGTTCCCAGCCCTCCTGGCTCCCACAGCAAGGAGATGGAACCCAGGTGTCTGGGTTTTCTTGGCTGAGAGGTGGAATGTATGTATTTCACAGCATGGTCAGTGCAGAGTTATGAGCAGCTATGCAGCTTCTGGATCTGGGTAGGGGAAAGAGTCCAGACAGAGGACTTACCATAGGTCCTTCCATGTATCCTTTGTCTTTAGACTTCACATTTGTGCCTGAGAGAGCCCAAGATACTGGATCCAGGATGGTCAGCCAGAGACATGTGAAAACATTGCTGGCAAAATGAGAACCAAATGGGACTCTATGTGGGTAGAAGGAATGGATAGGTTGGTGACTGCTTGTTCCCATGCTACCACAGCACTTGAACAAGCCTCCCAGGCCCAGGAACACACTGCAAAGTCCAAGGATGAGGTCTATAGATGGCTACCTGCTGTCTGAGGGAGGCTGCCCATGCACTATTGTTTTGAAAGACTCACAGCACCAGGATAAGGAGTTTATGGACAGGGCTGAAGATCACTTGGGATCCACCTACAACAACCCTGAGTGGCATCTGTTCTGCCTTCTAAGGGGAAACTGTTGTCCTCCTGGGCAGGAGTGCTGAGACAGGCTGCCACCCACACCTCCCTCCTGGCACACAAAGCCTCCTGGCCCTACTCATCCAGGGAGGGCTCCCAGTTCATGCAAGTGAGGAGGCAGTCACCCACAATTTTGCAGATTTGGACAACCTGCTGCTGTGCAGGGCAAGAGCCACCAGCACCAATGGCGGGGAATACAGGAATACAGGAAACACCCCTTGCCCAAAACCAGGCATCTGTTTCTGTGTATCTTTCTCTGTCTCTGTCTCTTTCTTACTCACACACAGAATCCAGCCATCTAGGGCATACACAAGTATACACACATACAAAACCCATGTATCCATGCATGCATGTGCGTGCATGCCCACACACATACACTGAACGCAGAAGTGTCCAGGGCACGCAACATGTGTTGGATATTAGAAGAGGGAACAGAACAATGAAGTTCTCCCTAGCTGCTGCTACACAATTACAACAAGGGAAGATCTTTTTTTTCATTCTGTCTTTCAAAACAAGATGTGTATTATATTCTACAGTGCATTGTGTGCAAGAAAATACGATAATTTCCATTATTAAAATATTGTAATGTAGTGAGTGCTCTTGCCATTTGGCTACCCAGTTTTTTTCCCAGTTTACAGAATGTGATTGTGCTTTTCCAAGGTACTTAGTAGGACAGGATGCAGTTAGATACTGTACTCTGAAATCAAGAAATCCACAAGAGATAGGTACCTTGCTCACAATGGGAGTTAGATGCCCAATCTATTTAGGTACCACCGCTTACTTAAAAATTTTACACCTATGTTTTTAGGTATTTCAAATCCTTTAAATTCTGGTTATGAATTATCATGGAGAAGCCAAAAATTACCCCTTCACTTTTGAGCTCATGCAATACAGAAAATACCTTATTACCCCTTTTTCTATAACAACAACATAATAAATAATGCCTTCAAGAAAGTGACTCTGACACTTTTATATGTATTAAAAATGCACAAAAATTGTCAAAATAACTGAGTAGAAAATGCAGAACTCATCATTAAACTGTGGTCCAAATCATTTGCATGTTGTTCACACTGCATAGCTAATAGTTTATTTTCACTCTTTTAGCAGAGGAACATAAAAAAACATCACAACACAAATAAGTGTCTTTGGCTTCTCAAACAATTTAAAATGTTGCTATGATACGAAAAGAAAAGGTTAAAAAACCTGAGGCTGGAATAAAAGCCAAAAACTTCAGTCTTGCTACATATGTGGTTTTAAATATCCCTTCACCCTCATAAATCAAAAACAGAATACACAGGTCTTGGAGGTGAGGAGCAGGTGGCAAAACTGCCTAAAACCTCTTTTCTATACTTTACTAGGAACCTAATTTCATGAAAAGAATGGATCATTTTTATTGTTAGTTCAGCTACATGGTTCCCAGTTATCCACTTTGTGAAGTATTATCTATTTTCACTATGGGTCATTTGTTTTCTCTGCAAATTTCCAGGAGATTTATGGATCTGATGCTCATAGATTTTTCCTTTTATGTTTTTGTGTGTATAATGATGATCAGGCAGGTTATCTTTTCTTTAATTTTGGAAGACATAACAGAGAAAGCAAAAGTCTTATATGGTGTCATATTGAGAAACTTTCTGATTACAGAGGCTGAAAAAGATGATACCCTATAAATTGTCTATTTTCCACTTTTCTTATAGGCCAGCTGTAACCACTAAACCCAATTCTATGAGGCACAAATATTCTCTAAGAAACAGAGAAACATAGGTGAGAACTTTTCTGCTGGAAAATTGATTTCTGGAATAGGTTTGAGACATAGGAACCTACTTACTCTTTGAATTTCAGGGAAACTGCATCCCTTGATAAAAAAAATATGAGTTTATATCTATTTTATATATAAATCCAAAGGGGTTTCCAAGCTCTTAGAGGTCTAATTTAAACCCCTAAAAAAGCTACCAAAATAGCTAACATGTCTGCTCTGGCCTCTTCTCATCACTCCCAGCATGCTTGAAACCAAGGATGGGGCTAGAAACTCCTGGTTGAACCAGCGCATAACATCTCAGCCAGAAATGCAC
This sequence comes from Caiman crocodilus, assembly GCA_030014935.1. Taxonomy (NCBI): domain Eukaryota; kingdom Metazoa; phylum Chordata; order Crocodylia; family Alligatoridae; genus Caiman; species Caiman crocodilus. Next base: position 56,105,758 of record JAGPOW010002742.1, on the reverse strand, counting down.
AGATACCTGGAACATGAACAGTGGAATGGCAGTCTGAGAAGAAAATAAAAAAAGCTTTTTGGAAATGGATGAGAGGGAAATGCAAGGCCACTAAAGGAGCATTTCCAAAACTGCTACCCTATCATCAAGGGTGTGTGAATTGTTCTGAGACTCTGGTAGAAAGAATCTGGTAGAAACAACCTCCAAAGATACAGCCAGTTTGGTACTAATGATCAAGAGTTAACTAAAACATAGAAAATAGACCTGGTAAAACCAGCTGAGCTAGAATTGCAGAAGGACCCTATTTCCATAAGAGTGGAGGAGAGTGGCAGAGGTGGGGGCACAAAGGAAATCAGTTGTTTTGATAGTTAATTTATCACATTTTCTGGGATTTATTTTATTTACTTTAAAGTCGTTCATGTGCTAGGCCTTATACTTCTTTCCATGTGTTGTGTTACTGTGAATTTTTCATGAATCAGCAGCCCTATATTCACAGATTCATAGAAGTTTAGGGCTGGAAGGGACCTCATGAGATTATCAGGTCCAGTCCCCCTTCCCTGTGCAGGAAAGACTGCTGGGGTCAAATAACCCCAGAAGGAGGTTTATCCAGTCTCCTTTTGAAGATCTCCAAGGGTGGATGCCTGCACCACCCCTGCTGGGAGTCTATTCCAGAGTCTGGTCTTATGAATGGTGAAGTTTTTCCATATATCTATTCTGAAACCTTCTTCTAGGAATTTATGACCATTGCTGTTGGTTTTCCTCTGGGGAACTTTGGTGAATAGTTGGTTGCCTAGCTTCTGATGCTCAGCCATGATGTATTAGTAAGCTGGCACCCAATCCCCACAAAGTCTTCTTTTTTTCCAGGCTGAACAGTCACACATCTGTCAATCTTTCTTCGTATGGCTTGCTTTTCAGGCCTCTAATCATATGAGTGTCTCTTCTCTGGAATCTCTCAAGCTTCTCCACATCTTTCTTGAAGTGTGGTGCCCAGAGCTGGATGCAGTACTCCAGCTGTGACCTCACCAATGCTGAGTAGAGTGGGAGATTGGCTTAGTTTTGCTTGAGATGTACCGATTGGTGCATGCCAGCATATTGTTTGCTCTGCTAACTGTAGCATCACACAGGTGGCTCGTATTCAATTTATGGTCAATTATAACTCCCAGGTTCCTTTTGAACATGGTGCTTGCTAGTGCAGCACCACTGAGCCTGTAAATTTGGTATGGATTTTTTTTATATCAAGGATAATTAGAACAGGCACACTTAGAGTCAAACTTGAAAATAAAACAGGTTTCCACAAGAAGATGTTCCAAACTTTTGGTGATACTAAAGTTATGATAGAACACATATGGTTCTCATGCACAGATAGGCACCTAATAAGCAAAGCACAAAGTTAGACATTATAACCATAAAGCAGAATTCTATTTTATTGTTGAGAGGGAAGGATTTATGTGGCCAATGCCTTTTATTGGAACAAATTGGAAGGGGCACAGACAAATTTTTGGGTACCTTCCTCAGGTCCACCCATGCGAAAGTCCAGTCACAGGTGAGCCTTTGTTTACTCCTTTCTCCAGTGTTCATTTTGAAGCTGAGACACCAAATGGGATGACAGAAAGTATAATGACAATGCTTCTGCTCTTTCCCCCTGCCCCACTTCCTGGCGGGCAGAGGGGAGGCAGGGGGCAAGGACTCTGGTTACAACCCAGGACCCCGACTCTCTGACAGGCCAGCAATCACCTTATTGAGCCAAATGCTCTCTGGTTTTTGAAAATTATAATCTAGAAAGTTATTTTCTCATTCAGCCTAGATACAGTAACTATTACAGTTGTTACTAGATTCAGCCCACTACAGTAACTTCCACTGGGCATGTTGGCAGAGCAATTTATGGCAGGGTTGTTTTCCATGGAGAAGAGGGGATAGCAAGTGAGGTTTACCCAGCAGGCTGCAGCTTTTGTATTTCCCTAGTATTTAACAGACTAGAACACAAAGGTGCCAAGTAGTGCCTACCAGCAATACACCTAGTATCTCTCAGATGAGAGGGTGGACAGAATAACATATTCAGAAACTTATCTTAATGGCCGGGGCAACTGGGAATACTTGAGGAACCCTGTCATCTGAAGCCTGAAATTCTTAGATGGAGTTGGTGTATTTTGCTATATATTCCCACCTGTCCATTGCTATGAAGCACTAACAGAGAGCAGCTAGAACACAGACATACACAGGCATTTGGTGAGAGAAAAGTGGTCAGAGATCAATAGTCACCTGAAAATTCAAAAGCTATGACTTGCATGGGGGAGAAGGATGAGAAAGCACGAAACAGGGGAGCAAAAGGAGGCAAAGGGTGGCAATTACAACTACAAAAGTAATTCTAGATTCTGGTACTCTGGTGGCCAAAATAAAACAGGTTATGTCCTCTTGTTTCTGAACCCTGTGCATGGGCCAAAGAGACTATTTTTCACAGTTATTGTACTCAAAAAATGTCATGGGGGTATGGGAATCATGTCAAAGTAATGGGTGTCACAGGATCATCAGTAGTTGGTTGTATCTTGGAAAGACACAACAAATGGAAACATATAATCCATACATTTTTATCAGGTAGGGCAGATCAGATAGGTAAAAGCTGACACTTTTGGAGAAGTAGCTATCCTGGAGTTTATCCTGGGAATAAGACAGACAAAAAACTAGAAGTCTTGGTTCCAAAATGATAACTTTCATTAGACCAACTGAAAAATGGCAAGAAAATTGTCCTTTTCTGCAAGTTTTCAGGATCAAAGTCCCTTTACATCAGGCTCTGGGAAAAGTGTAGAGATGGTAAAAAAAAGTCCTGGGAATAAGAAATTTTTCTTGGCCTGGAAGAAAAGTGAAGCGGGTCCATGGGATTAAAATATTTAGGCAGAAACAGCCACGGATAGCCATCATTGGCATATACTGCATGTTATGCAAAGGACTATGGATGCGGAGGACCAAACTCATTAAGAGTGCCATACCTACAAGGCAGGTCCTTGCTATGAAGAACACAAAATACAAATGACAGAGCCCTGAGGGAAGGAGATACAAACTCCCCTGAAAGCAGGCTGGAACCTGTGACAAGCCATGGCTGTATGGATCTTGGACGGCTTGTAAACAAATTGTGTCCATATGAAAAGAGAGAGAGAGACAGAAATGAAAACCGGGCATAATCATAAAAGCAATTCTCTCTTCATGATCATTTACATGGCATATAGAAACCTAAAAAAACCTCAATTTGCTGAATTCATTGAATAAGAATTTATGTCCAACTCATTCTATTGTATTGCGCATCAGGGCTATGCGAAACTTTGGTCCCTGATTTGATTTGGAGGAGATTCAGTATGATTTGGTGGCTGAATCTCTGAATCCAAATCAAATCAGAGGACATTTTAATCTCTCCAAATTGAATTGGAACCCTCCAATTGATTTGGAGAGATTCAGAAAGATTTGAAGATTCAGATATAGACACAGCTTTAAATGTTTTTTTCTACCATATCTCTAAGTAGCAGGCATCTTGTGAATGCTGTAATTCTGGGGCAGATGGAGTATCCCACAGAAGTGTGGGGGGCTCCCAGCATGCTTGGCAGCAGACCAGAAGTGGATCAGGAGTACTTCCGGTCCACTTCCGGGTTCACCACCAAGCAAATGGAGGGCCTCCCTGCGCTCCTGTGGGATGCTCCATGTGTCCCAGCATCTCAGTGTTCACAAGGTATGTAGAAAAAACATTTAAAGCTGTGTCTGAATCACTGATTCTCTGAATCAGCATTGAATCTTCAGATTTGAATTCAGCTGGATCAAATCAGGGACAGTAATCCAATTCAATGAATCAAATCACTGTCCCTGATTTGGGCTGAATCCAAATCCAAATTTAAGAAGGCCCATTTTGCACACCCCTATAGGACATAGTATACCACTGTGTACAGAAATGTATGGGAGCAATATTAAGACTAAGTTCTTATTTATTTCAATAAAGCTCAAGGCAGATTTTTAGAGCTCTCAGACATACATTAGATGGAAAGTGATTCTTTTAAGCCACTGAATAATTTGCCTTTTTAGAAGTTTATAATAGTGATGTATGAAGCTTTGAATAGGACCTAAGGTTTAACAATAAAATATGCAATCTGAGAGAGATTGCCACAGTTTATAAAATTATGTTTCTAGAGCAAAAATGCTCAACTTAAGGCAAAGTCAAATTGCTCTCATAATTTCATTTGCAACTCCACACTGAATTGACACCTGAGTTTCAAGAATAAAGCTTGGCTGATACCTTCTTTTCTGTTTCATTAACTGCACAGGTCTCCAGACTCCCATTCTCTGCCTCTTCATGTCCACAAAGTGATGAATCTCTTCAGATTCATAAAACATGAATATGTATTTATTTGTTTTACAGTGCCCACAAGTATGCAAACTACCTGAACGGCAGGTCCTTGCTATGAAGAATTCAAAATACAAATGATAGAGCAGATGGACATGTGAGCATACCAGCAATTCCTGATCTCACTGACATCAGTAAAAGTTCTCATATTGACTTCAGTTGAGTAATGATTTTCCCTAGGAAATGAGAAGCTGCCAACAAGGCAATGGGTTTCAGAAATTATATGACAGATATTCATATGTTACTCAGACCTCAAAGTGTTTCTAAGACATCTGATTTAATTTGGGATTGTGCCTAACACTTGCAAGCCATGTCTATTTGTATTGTAAATATATGTTTATGTATTTGCCCACTGACTAGCAGAAAATAGCCTTGATTTTAGCTGAGGCCAGTTAATACCAGCTAAATTCACTCTGCATCAATTTTAATAAGAGCCTATTCTGTTTCTGATCTCCCAAGCATCTCTTCCAATTGGTTCTGATGTTCTTTGCTAGGCTAGCTTACATTCTTGCCAGTTCCAGCACTTGCCTTGAGTAAGAAAGAAAAATGCATTCCTAATGTTCAGACAAAGAGAAACTACATAGATATGAGAGACTACAGTCTTCCAGAGGTTTGTAAAAAACATAGATATGCCCATCACTATGTTACGGAATAATCTAGGTAACAATAATTAATATTTTTCCATAATTATACATACACACACACACTATATATCATTTTTGATGATTCAGTAATGTCTTAAAGAAAGAAAAATACTTGATGTGTGGAAGCCCTGTTTAGGATTAGTGGTTTGATGGTCCATGGTTTTTATTTAAAAAAGGTGTTGGATCAGGGCAACAGGAAGCTAAGGTTCTAAGATGAAGTGAAGTGAGGAACAAAATTGAGCTTAACTGGAGCTTGGGATATGGCTGTATGTGAAGTTTGGATGGAAAAGTAGATCTCATTAGGTCTATATAACCTATGTAAACTAGGGATCAGCCAAACTGAACCTCCAAACTTTGTTTTAAGATTAATTCACAACTACTATCTGCCTTAAGGAAACAAGCTTTTAAATATCTCAGAAAGGGTAGAAGTATGCTGTCTAAAAGCAAGTGCATTTGTTGGGAACAGTGACATTTCTAGTAGCTAACTCATTTCTCTACAGATAAAATAATGTTTCTACACAGTGAAAGATAAGATGGATGTTAGATAATGTTTATGCTGAGCCAGAGCTCCAATCACATAACTGTGAGCATGATGGAGGCTATATAATACAGAAATATTGCCCATGATGTATGGTTTCTGAAAAGAGAAGAATTTTGCGCTGTTTTCTGAACTTTAAGCTTAATGAACTACAAGAAATGATTTATGTAGCAGGCAGGTTGGTATATTTTAAAAGGACATTAGTGTACCTGGAAAGTATTGCTCCATCTTTTTTTTATTTAAGTGGATTAAAAGCTATTACGTCTGTCTGGTATCTTTTCAGATTCCTGTTATAAAGATATCCTAAGGACCATGTATGTTCATTTTGAAAGCATGAGCTAGATCAGGTTTTTTTCTGGTTTACTGTTAATTGTTACATAATTTCTGCATTCTATCTTGCAAGAGGTTTGCTTTGACATACAGGAGGTATTGAACATGCTTAAATAAATCTCTTGACTACAGAGCTCTATCAGACATTTCATACTTTTCCCGTGCAAAAACCAAGCATTCCTGTTACACTAAGTACAGATTATGCAGCAGAGATTTGCAGCTCTGAATATAAAGGTCATAAGATATTAACAGTGTAGCGCTCTATGTAAAGGAGCAATACACTTGCCTACAAACAGAAATTGGCACCCAAGGAGTATGACTGGAGACCCTTTGGGTTAGAATACAGGGGGGAACAAGGTGAAGGGGTTACAATGGTAGGTGTCTACTACAGACCTCGAAATCAGGAACAAGATTTGGACTATGAATTCACTCGGGAACTGGCTGAGGCTTCAAGCTCTCACTGCATGGATGTCACAGGAGACTTCAATTACCCAGACATCTCATGGGAAGAGCACTCAGCCAAGTCCAATTGGACACAAAGCTTGCTTACATGTGGATGAGGTCTACCTATCTCAAGAAGTTTATGAGCTAACAAGAGGTAAGGCATTGCTAGACCTGGTACTGGCCAAAGAAATTATATATTCAGGGACCTAGAATTGAAAGGAAGCTGAGTGACAGTGACCATGAGTTGATTACTTTCACTATCTATTGCAAAGCTGGCAAGTCAGTCAGCAATGCAGATGGCCTTTACTTTAGGAAAGCCAACTTTTAAAAGCTCAGGAGGCTTGTTGTTGAGGCCCTTAGAGGCCATAATTTGATAGTGAAGGGAGTTCAACATTAGTGCTCACTCCTTGAGGAAGTGATCCTAAAAGCACAAGGGAAGTCTTTTCCAGCCCATAAGAAAGGTAATAAAAGGGCTCAGCAACCCCTTTGGCTCAACAGGGAACTCATGGACCTCCTACATCTAAAAAGAGGTGTTTATAAAGGATGGAAGACAAGAAACAGCACTGGCCCATACTTGTAGGGAGAGAACTAGGAAAACCAAGGCTGCAACTGAACTCCCTCTGGCTACACAAATCAATGACAATTAAAATCCTTCTTCAGATATGTGGGAAGTCAAAACAAACAAAACAAAACCAAGGGCATCATTGGATCCCTGATAAATCAAATGGGGCAGCTGACAACCAACACCCAGGAAAAAAGCCGACCTGCTTAATGATTACTTTGTGTTGGTCTTTCATCAGCCCCAAAGGGACCACCCTGCCTGACAAGATGTGGGATGACCAGGGCGAGAGTGAATATGTACATGCCCACCATTGGGGTAGATCTCGTGAAAGGACATCTTGAGAGGCTGGACACCCAAAAATCAGCTGGTCCAGATAGATTGCACCCAAGAATGGTAAAGTTACTGGCTGACATCATAGTGTGACCACTGACAAGGATATTCTAGAATCCATGGTGCTTGGGCAAAGATTGGAAGAGGGCCAATGTAGTGCCTATCTTCAAGAAAGGGAGGAAGGAATATCTGGGGAACTACAGGCCAATCAGTTTGACTTCAATCCCTGGAAAAATGTTGGAAAAAAATATCAAAGGGAACATTATCAACAGGTTAACAGAAGGCAACATTCTGAGGGATAGCTAGAATGTGTTTGTTGTGGGACAGTCTTGCCTGACCAATCTAATTTTCTTCTATGACCATGTGAAACATCACCTGGATGAAGTGGAAGAGGTTGATATCATACATGTGGACTTAAAAAAACCCTTTGACCTGGTGTCCCATGATTCCCCCATGGAAAAATTGGAGAACTGGGGCCTCAACTACCCTACAATCTGATGGCTGGGGAGCTAGCTCTGAGGTTGGACCCAGAGAGTGGTAGTTGACAGAACTGAATCAACATGGCACACACTGACCAGTGGTGTCCTGCAAAGTTCCTTAGTTGGACCTGTACTCTTCAATGTCTTTATAAATGATCTGGACTCTGGTGTCAGAAGTGGCCTGGCTAAGTTTGTTGATGACACCAAACAATGGGGAAGAGTGCCCACACTGGAGGATAGGCTGGTGATGCAGGCCAACATCAATAGGTTTATAAGGTGGGAGGATAAAAACTTGATGGTATTCAATATAGATAAATGCAAGGTGCTCCACATCAGGAAAAAAAAAAAACACACCACAGTTGTAGGGTAGGCAGTGCTACACTCACTAGGCACCATAGCCAATAGAGACTTGGGGGTCATGATTGACCACAAGATGAACATGAGCCACCAAGGTGATACTGCAATTGGCAAAGTGAATAAAATTCTGTCTTGCATCTACTGATGCATCTAAAGCAAGACCTAGAAAGCCATCCTTCCACTGTACTTGGCCTTGGTGAGGCCACAACTGTAGTACTGCATCCAATTCTTGGCTCCACAATTCAGAAAGGATGTGAAGAAGCTTGAGAGAGACTAGAGGAGAGCCATGCACATGACCAGAGGGCAAGAGAACACTTATGAAGAGACTTATGAAGAAAGGCTGAAAGCAATGGGACTCTTTAGCCTGGAGAAGCGTAGGCTCAGGGATGACATGGTGGCAGCCTACAAGTACATAAGGTGTGTGCATCAGGATTTGGGGAACACTTGTTCACCAGAGCACCCCCCCGGGAAGACAAGAATCAACAGTCACAAACTCCTGCAAGACTGTTTTAGGTTGGACAGAAGGAAAAACTTCTTTGCTGTCTGAGCCACCAAGACTTGGAATAGATTCCCCCCAAAGGTGCTGCAAGCACCTACTTTGGACATGTTCAAGAAACATTTGGATGCCTATCTTGCTGGAATCCTTTGACCCTAGATGACTTCCTGCCACTTGGGCAGGCGGCCGGACCTGATGATATTGCAAGAGGACACCAGACAGACAAGCTTTTCCTCCATCCATCACCACCACCTCTACACACTTGTATGCTGCATGATCCATCATCATCTTTGCATCTTACCCAGAAACCCAGTAGAGGGACCTGCTCAGCGAGGGCATGGATGGGGCACCTCAGTGACTGACATGATCTTTGAGTGCGTCAGGGTGCAGACCCTCTACCTCCATCTCCAGAACCTCCTAATGAGGTTCTGGTTGAACTTCACTCACCACCTTTTTGTTTTTGGTAACTCCATACCCCACCAAGTCCAGGGACCTCCTGGTCAACCTCCTCCTGGCCCTAGCCAAGTGGGCCTTGTACTTGACCAGGAAGGAGGATCTGGCTGAGAAGGTGCACAGAGACTGAAACCACTTTCAATTCACTTGTCTGAGCATGTTTTTGGGCAGTGTCTACTGGCTCCTTGGATGCTTTTGAGGACTGGTAGGTGCAACCCAGGGGGCTCTGCTAAGTGTCCCCCTCTGGAGCACTTATTTTCACATTTTGAACATTTGACCAATACTTCATTCCTATCTTGTTTTTACTTTTGTTGTCCCAAGAAAATAGTGGTATCTTTCTCTCTTTGGCCCCACAAAAGGGGCTATTAGTTAGCCAAGTGGGCCCCACAGGCCCACTTTAATATTTCATAAACATTAGGGCTGGAAGGGACCTTGAAGATCATCAAGTCCAGCCCCCTGCCCTGGGGCAGGAAGCTAGATAGGGTAGAAGGACCCCAGTAAGATAAGCATCCAATTGTTTCTTGAATGAGTCCAGAGTAGGTGCCTGCACCATATCTGGAGGGAGACTATTCCAGTTTTGGGGGGCTCAGACAGTAAAGAATTTTTTCTTATGTTCAGCCTAAAACATCCTTGTAAGAGTTTACGACTGTTGGTCCTTGTTTTTCCTTGGGGTGCTCTGGTGAATAGATGTTCAAGCTTCTCAACATCCTTCTTGAATTGCAGAGCCCAGAATTTGATGCAGTACTCCAGCTGCAGCATCACCAAGGCTGAGTACAGCAGGAGGATGACATCCTGAGATTTACTTGAGAAAGATCTATAGATGCAAGCCAGGGTTTTGTTTGCTTTACCATCTGTGACATTGCATTGGTGGCTCATTTTCATCTTGTGATCAGTTATGACCCCCAAGTCTCTTTTAGCAGTGGTGCTAGCAAGCATAGCACTGCAGAGTCTATAAGTATGCTGTGTGTGGTTTTTTTTCCCTGAGGTGGAGTACCTCACATTTATCAGTATTGAATGTGATCAGGTTTGTGTCCTCACATGTACTAAGCTTATCCAAGTCAGCCTGGATCACTAGCCTGTTCTCAGGTGTGGATGCTATGTCCAAAATTTAATGTCATCAGTGAATTTAACCAGTGCACTTCTGACACTAATGTCCACATGGTTGTTAAAGATGTTGAACAGAACTGGTCCAAGGACAGAGCCTTGGGGGATGCCACTGGTCACAGAGTGCCATAGTGACTTGCTGCCATCAACTACTATTCTCTGCGTCCGAGCTTGGAGCAAATTTCCCAGCCATCTCACTGTGGTGTAGCTAAGGGCACAGTTGGCCAATTTTTCCATGAGGAGATCATGGGACACCAGATCAAAGGTTTTTTTAAAGTTCAGGTATATGATATCAATCTCTTCTTCCTTGTCCAGGTGATACATCACCTGGTCACAGAAGGAAAAGAAATTGGTCAGTCAAGACCTACCCACAACAAATCAGTGCTGGTTATCCCTCAAGGTGTTGCCTTCAGCCAGCTTGTTCAGAAGGGTCTCCTTGATCATTTTCTGGAGAATTTTACCAGGGATTGAGGTTAAGCTGATTGGCCTGTAATTCCTGGGATCTACTTTCCACCCTTTCTTGAAGATGGGTACTACATTGGCCTTCTTCCAGTCTTCAGGTACTTCACCTGAGCACCAAGAATTTTCAAATATTTTTGCCAATGGTTGGGCTATGTCACCTGCCAGCTCCTTGAGTACCCTACGATGTAATCTGTCAGGACCAGCTGACTTGAATGGGTCCAGTCTCTCTAGGTGATCCTTTACTAAATCAACACTGATGTTGGGTATAAACATGTCCTCACCCCGGCTGCCCTGCATCTTGCTAGGCAGGGTGATCCTATTCGACTGATGAAAGACTGATGTGAAGTACCCATTAAGCAGGTTGGCCTTTTCTTGGGTGTCAGTTATCAGCTGTCCTGTTTGGTTCAGCAAGGGTCCAATGTTACCTTTGTTTCCCCACTCCCTACATATCTGAAAAAGGAATTTTTGTTATCCTTGATATGTGAAGCCAGATGGATCTTCATTGCAGCTTTGGTTTTCCAGATCCACTCCCTGCAGGTATGGACCAGTGCTGAGTACTCCTCCTTGGTGATAATTCCAAACTTCCGTCCTTTACAAGTCTCTCTTTTGAGGTGTAGGAGGTCGTTGAGTTCCCTGCTGAGCCAAGCGGTTTGCTGCACCCTTTTGCTACCCTTCCTTCAAGATGGGGTGGCCCTTCCTTGTGCTGCCAGGATCACTCCCTTGAGGAGTAACCTCCCCTCTTGGACTCCTCTTCCAGTCAAGTCATGGTCCCTTAGGTCCTTGACAATGAGCCTCCTAAGCTTGTCAAAGTCAGCTTTTCTTAAGTCTAGGACTTCAGTATTGCTGACTGACTGGCCAGCTTTGAAATGGATAGTAAAGGTGATCAGCTGATGGTCACTATCACCCAGCTTTCCATAAATTCTTAGGTCATTATGTCATCCCCTTTGGCCAGTACCAGGTCCAACAATGCTTTACCTCTCATTGGCCCATGAGTCAGTAGAGCTCATCCATGCATGTGAGGAAGCTTTGTAACCAATTGGATTTGGCTAAGTGCTCTTCCCATGAGATCTCCAGGTAAATGAAGTCTCTTGTTACAACCATGCACTGAGAGCATGCAGCCTCAGTCAATTCCCTGGTGAATTCCTGGTCCAGCTCATGTTTCTGGTTAGGAGGTTTGTAATAGACTCCTACCATGATGTCCCCTGAGCCATATTCCCCATGTATTTTGACCCAGAGAGAGTCCAGTTATCTTTCCTTGGTGCCAGTGTCAATTTGGAGGGACATGTAGCTATTCTTCACATAGAGAGCTACACCCCCACTCCTTTTATCTTCATGATGATGCCTGTATAGCCATCTATACCTGTTGCCCAGTCATAGGTGAAGTCCCATCAGGTCTCCATTTTCCCTATGAGTTCATAGTTATTCTTGTTTAGCAGGAGGACTGGTTCCTCCTGTTTATTCCCCAAGCTTCTGGCATTTGTGTACAGGCAGGCAAGCTTCTGTACATTGGTGTACAGGCAGGCAAGTGTCCCATTGGGGGCCTCTGCCTTCCCTACAGATCATTCCGGGGCGAGGGTAGGGGTGGGTTCCTTTAAGTGTCTTAGCCTGCTGGATTTACAAGGGTTGCCCAGTGGGCTAGCAGTGGCAATAATCCCCCCAACCTCTGGCAGGCTTAGTTTAAAGCCTGGTCAAGCAGATCGGCCATTCTGGCTGAGAAAAACCTCCTTCTCAGGGGAATGAGGTGGAAGCTGTCTCTCCCCAGCAGACCACTGTTTCTCTCAACAAAGAGTGGGCTGTGGTCATGGAAGCCAAAGCCTTCACAATAACATTAGCATTGCAGTCTTTGGTTGACTACCTCAACCCATCTCTCCCTCCTCAGCCTGTGACCCACAATCAGGAGAAGAAAAGGAAAAGACCACCTGCACCCTCAAACCACTAAGCCCCACTCCCAGAGCTCTGTAGTCTCTCATGACCCAGATGGAATTGCTTCAAGCCATGCTACTTGTGCCCACACGGATAAGGAGCATAGGGTAATGGTCCTAGGGCTGGATAATCTTTGGGATCCTCTTTGCTATATCCTTGATTTGGGGCCCTGGGAAATAGCAGACCTCTCAGGCTAGGGGGGTCAGGGTGGCACATTGCCCCCTCAGTCCCCCTCAGGAGGGAGTCTTCCACTACTACCATTCAGTGTTTCATCTTAGGGAGAGTAGGGGTGAGTAATCCTCCCTTGCCTGAAGAAGTTGGCATCTCTGCAGGCTCAAATGGGGCTGCAAGAGGTTTGTACCTGTTGCAAAGCCCCAGAGGGGAGGGGACCTTGGTGTGGCAGGCCTTGGGGCCCTTGGCCATCTCAGTTCAATCTCCTGGCTGGACAGTATGGGAGATCCCCAAGTCGTCCCTTGTCCTGCAAGGAGATCTTGGTCTACCCTTCACCTCCAGGGGGTGAAGGGCCTGGCAGTAAGAGTCGATCTCATGCTTGCCATACCTGATAGCAAGCAGTCTCTGGACTGTGGGCTGGAGGTCCTTTATCTGGTGCCCCAGAGACTCCAAAGTGCAGCAAAACTTGCAAGGTGAGGTGGCCATGCTCCCGGTTCCATGAGCCTGGAAATGTGCCAAGCAACCCCTACAGGTGAGAGCCAGAGGCTCCATCTGTGTGGAGCCCAGAACCATGGGTTCCACCTGGGTGGAGACCTCTGAGGTGCCAGAGGGTGAGGCTGCAGACTCCAAAGGGACCCTCGGGGTGCAGTGTGTGCCCATCTGCATCATGCCACTGTTAAGCTGGCCACTGATGGGACTGCTTACCCTAGGGGGCTCACTGGCAGGGTCGCAGGCCCTCCCATTCACCATCCTGCACAAACTGCCATGCTAACTCATGTTCTGGGCCCAGGAGCACACCTGTTTGTGCATCCTGTTCATGAAGCTCCAGTCACGTGGCTTCTTGGGGGGCTGGCTGAAGTAGGAGTGGGGGGGGACCTGATCCTCCTAGGCTCCACTCAGCTGCCTCCCTGCTGGCTACATCCCTCCCACCCCAGGCCCCTGCTTATCTGTGAGCAGGCCAGGGCTCATTGGGGGACTTGGGGTCTCTCCTGGGGAGTCCTGGGCTCACAGAGGTGCAGCAGGCTTTCACTCATGTTTCACAATGGAGCCGGGACCCGATTGCAGCTTCTGCCATTGCCAGGCCCTTTTTAAACTGAGTGCATGCACAGAAGGCTCAGCTGGTGCTGTGCTGCTCTCGGGGAGCTAAGGGGGTCCCTCCCCACACAAAGAAGGGGGACAGTTAAGTGCTCCCCCAACCTGACTTATGCACTGGCAGCCTGGTCGCATGGCTCCCTGGGGGGGCTGGGCCAAGTAGGAGCCAGCTAGGGATGACCCTCCTTGGCTCCACTAATCTGATTCTCTGCTGGCTATGTCCCTCCCACCACAGAACCCTACTTACCTGTGGGCAGGCCAGGGCTCTTTGGGGTCCCTGGGCTCACAGGGGTGCAGCAGGCTTTCATGAACGCATCTTGCACTGGAGCTGGGACCCAACTCAATATGGAAGATATGAATAGATAGGAGCTTCTGGGCGGTAATATCTAGAAGAAAGTTGGCCAGACACCTTCCTGTCCCGTTTTGCTGCTGTTGCTGCTGCAAGCTTGGTCTCAGGTGCTTCTGGGCAGAAAAAGGCCAGCCCTGTCCTGCCTCTGGCTACTGATAACTACTGGCATGTTCTCAGAGCTTTTAGGAGTAAGTTGGCTACACCCTATCATGCGTTGGGCTTCTGCTGCTGCTATTGCATACACCGAGTCTTTAGATGTCTTTGAGGACCAGTGGGTACAGCCCAGGGGGATCTGCTTGGTGTCCCCCTCAGGCACACTTATTTTCAAGTTTTGACCTTTTGATGCACATGACACACCTATCCTGCATTTTTTTTTCATTAGTCATCCCAAGAATTTAGTTGTTCCATTTGTCTATTAGCCCATATAAAAAGGGGCTGCTAGTTAGCCAGAAAAGCATTTTCCATGGTACTCAGATGGACAAATAGGCAGGACCTTCTTAGGCCTGGCCAACTGGCACTTGGGGACACTACTCTTGTGCCAGCTGGACTGCTGTAGCAGCCTTGGAAGCTCCTTGCACCCTGTACCCACTTCAGCAGTCTGGCAGTGGGAGCAAATCCCTAGCTGTGACCTGCAACCACCTGCAACAGCATGTGGCCCCAATGATGCACACCTGCCAGATCCAGATGGGCACTGCACATCCAATAGAGGCATCAGCCTCTCTGGGACAGCTGCCAGTCAGCTGTGACTTCAGAGTTGGCCTTTGTGCAGCACTACTGCCATGTGTGGCCCTGCCCAGCCATCTGGGCAGTTATCACTCAAGAGCTGTTTCCTGTGTGGTGGCCTGCTTTAAACTGTCAAAGCATGTCCTCCTGGACCTAATTTTCCAGGAGATCAGCCACCTCCAGCTGGATTCTGGGTGCCAGCTCTGAGCAGGCTCCTTTGCCCGGGTCCTGCCACTTGCCTCCATAGCAGGAATTCTGGTGTTCCCCATTTCAAAACTGAAAAATCCCTGATAAAAAAAATATCCCAAAGTCACTCTGTAAAATACCCCCAAAGCCAAGTTCCTCCTCAACTAAACCAAAGGCCACTATATATACACAGAGAGAATGACTATATATAGAGAGAGAGAATGAAAGAGACAGTGATCAGTTGGACAATGTTTTATTGATATATCTACAGTGTTGGAAGCCTACTAGTGTTTGTATTATCATAATAAAATGATTTCTAATGATCTATATGTTTTGCTGTTTGCCTTTGGTTTTCTTACCATAGAGCAGTTAGAGGTCCCCCAATCCCTTCACTCACAAGGATGTGGTGACCCTAGCTGCCTGGCACTCACACTGCCACTGCCCCATCATGTTAGTATGGCACCAGTCAGCAGGGCACCACACAGCTTTGCACAGTCAGGTAGCTAGGACTACTTAATCTGAGCAGTGCTGGGCCACAGGTGACAGCCACAGTGGCCTGAGCTGCCTGACATCGCGTGGAGCTGGGCAGCACCCTGGTGACCCGAGCCACACCTGCACAATGGCAGTGGCAGTGTGGGTGCCAGGTGGCTGGGGCCAGTCCCCGCTGTTCCTTGCTGCCCCATCCTGTGGGGGCGGCTCTGCCAGGAGGCCCCAGTGACCTGTAAAGCAGCTGCTACTACTGGTGAGTGTGTGTGGGGGGGGTTTCTGTATTGCTGGGAGGCTGAGGCCAGGCAGAGAAGCAATAAGGGGAACCTGGGGTGAAAGCAGGTGGTGGGGTTGGGCAGGGCAGTCATTGGGGGGGTCAGGGGGCAGGTGGAGAATGAGGCTAAGGGGAAAGTGACTGGGGAGGCTCAGGGGGCAGATAAGGGCTGGGCTGGGCAAGGCATTAATCCAGAGGGCTCAGTGAGTGGACGGGGGAGCATACGAAGGGGGTTTGGGGGACAGGTGGGAAATGGGGTTGGGTAAAGCAGAGATGGGGGGGCTCAGAGCATGTGGAGAATGGGGCTGGCAAAGGTCCCCCCATGGCCCCCTCCAGCTGCCCCCCCAACATTTACTTACTGGCATGGAGCCTGGGTCCAGCTCCCTGTGATTGGTACACTGCCTGCCCTGCATGGGCAGTCAATGTGCTTCAGCACTGGGGTGAAGGCCAACCATACAGATGCTCTGGCTGGCTAGCAATGTCTTTATTGAGGACCCAAGCCTCTGGTTGCCTCAGGAGGAGCCCCTGCTTTTTTGGCTCAGGGTATTTTTAACCCTTGGATATCCAGGGGCAATTATTTCAGGTGGATAGCTACTTGCCAAGTTTTGGCAAGCTGTTGAGAGCTGCAAAGTTAGCCCCACCTCTTGATAGGTGCCCCAGTATCTTGGGACCAGAAGTCCCACCCTCTAACCCTTGACCTTTTGCCACAGGAAGTCCCTCCTCTCACCCCCCAGAAGTACTCCTTTCAGTAAGGGTTTTCTATCTTTGAATCAGAAAAATACCTAATTATGTTCTAAAAATCAAACCACTACTACTTCATTAATTTGATTTTTTTTAATATATTTTCCTGATTTTACATGTGTTTGTGTATTGCACATAGCAGTGATTGAACAATAGCTTAAAAGATATATAATATATAAGATATATATAATAGGTATATATAGGGGGTATAGGTGTGGGGTTTCTGGAGTATGTGGGGTGAAGGAATATGTGTGGCTATGTGGGGTGTGGGGGGGGGTTGTGGGGAACCTGTGAGTGTGTGCATAGAGGGTGGCTGGAGAGGGTTGCGGTGTCTGTGGGGTGGGAAGATTTACCTGCAGCCTCCCTGCAGCAGGTAGCACCTCCACCAGTGCTCCACCAGTGCTCCTCCAAACCCTGGGTCTGTGCTCCTGCCATTCCTGCCTCTGGGGCACCAGTGTGGCCCCATGCTGCTGCTCACCACCACTTCCCATCTGTCTGCCACCTCTGCCTTTCTGCCACTTCCTTGTCCCTACCCCCTACTCACTGGTCTGGCACCACGTCCCATCTGCATGGCAGAGACTGAAGGATACAGCAGGAGCTGGAGCAGCCCAACCAGCACGGCACAGAGCAGTTGATAAAGAGAAAGAACCTTAAAAAAATATATATTTTTTTTAATTTCAAAACAATATTTGGATGTGAATAATAAATAAAATAAAATTTTCTTTGGCTACTTGTCATCCCATTACCTGGAGGTTTCACATGCTTATCTACATGCATGGAGGTTTAAAAAAATGTTTTCTACTTTCTATCCTCCATTTAATTCATGTGTCAGAATCTATGTTTCTCAAATGTCCAGAATTTCATGACCCCAGGAATAAAAAATGAATGAGTACTGTTCAAAGTTTGGCGATTCTTGTTTTACAAATGCACTGGATGTGATCAAGAAATCTGAGCAAAACTGTTATATGTTTGAACATCAAAGGGGGGGGGCATGCCCCCCTGAGACCAGTCCCACCAACCAGGAGAGGTCCCACCACAGCTGATCCTGCCAACTGGGAGAGGCGTCTCCCTGGGTGATCCTGCGATGCTCTAGCTGCTTCTGGGAGTGGCTGTGGCTTCTTCTGGGAGCAAGTGCTGGCTGATCGCTGCAGCCACTCCCAGAAGTGGCTGCAGTGATCGCAGTGATCAGCTGGCATTTGCAGAGGAGGCACCAGTGCTCCCACCTGCCCCCTCCAGTCCATCGCCTAAGTGGTGAGCACGGCCAGTCAAGGGGTACACCAGTGCTCAGGGGATGCACGTGCACTACCATGCACGCCCTCCATGTCACTACTGTTGCTATTAACCTCACAGTAAGCAATTTTCAAGAACTCTGGACTCTTCTGTCCCTGCATAAGTATTTTATACTTCTTTTTGCATATAGTTGTTATGCTCACCATCTGTTTGTTTTTACATCTTTTAAAATATATGGATATTATGGAAAGCTTGAGCTCTTATAACTGTGTGGAGCCCATTTGGATACTAGCCACAAGTATGCTTTCACTTGATGTTTTATTCTCATGGGAAATAAGGTGGCTAAATTTCACTATGTACTCTCTCAAAGTAAAAGAAAGTTCCTAAGATTAATATACTTGCACTGTATTATTTGACTTTCTAGGGAAGATATCTGAAAATATAAAATGAAAAATGAGAGTTACAGGTAACAAATAAACAGTCTTCCCAGTGGACTCTTAGGTCAGTTACTATATTGTATGCAACAGCCACTACAACCCTGTTTCACATAAGTAAACTCACAGATTTCTTTTAGTAAGTCTAGTCACTTAATTACCCATATAAATAAACTATAATCAAGTCCTTTGACATGAAACCTTGTTTGGGATGGACAGATACCCTTTACACCTGACAGTGTGCTGCTAATGTTTTAACAAAGCTTTGGCTCAGCTTCTAGACAGCCTCCCTCAACCTTAGAATCATAGAAACTTAGGACTGGAAGGGACCTCAGGAGGTCATCTAGTCCAATCCCCTGCTCAAAGGAGGACCATTCCCAACTAAATCATTCCAGCTAGGGCTTTGTTGAGCCAGGCCTTAAAAACCATCAAGGATGGAGATTCCACAGCCTTTCTGGCTAGCCTGTTCCAGTGTTTTACTACCCTCCTAGTGAGAGAGTTTTTCCTAATATCCAACTTACACATACCTTGCTGCTATTTGAAACCATTGCTCCTTGTTCTATCATCTGCCACCACTGAGAACAGTCTAGCTCTATCCTCTTTGGAACCACCCTTCAGATAGTTAAAGGCTGCTGTCAAATCTCCCCTCAGTCTTTTCTTCCGCAGACTAAATAAGCTCAATTCCCTCAGCCTCTCCTCAGAAGTCATATACCCAACCCAATAACCATTTTTGTTGCCCTCTGCTGGACTGTCTCCAGCTTGTCCACAACCTTTCTGTAGTGGGGGACCCAAAACTGGATACAGTACTACAGATGTGGCCTCACCAGTGGTTTATAAATGGGAATCATTACTTTCCTCCATCTGCTGTCAGTGGCCCTGCTAATAGAGTCCAGTATGCTGCAAGGCTTCTTGGTAACAAGGGCACACTGTTAACTAATATCCAGTGTATTGTCCAGTGTAACCCCCAGGTCCTCATCCCCACTTCTTAGTTCAAGAAGGTCTCAACTGTTAATCAACAATTCTCTCTTCTCTCTGCCTCCCACTACCCCCAATTTCCTTGCCCTTCATGGAAGGTAATGCCAGTATAAGATGACAGCAGGCTCAGCTGAGCTCCCAAAAAAGTAATGAACAACAAGTTCAAAGGGCTTTGCATCTCTGGTCTTATCGACCAGCTGACAGTGATTAAAGGCTCCCTAGTTATACTCTCTGGATCATTTCATTCAGTTTAATATCACTGCAAGCAGCAAATCAGAGACAAACCCAAACCATGCAGAGTTGTGTACCAGCCACTTGCAACGGTGTCTGAAATGCTTGGCCAGTTCTACTTTCAGTTATACCCATGTGAATTTCATATAATTTTATCATGTTCTATAATCTTATTTTAGACTGAAATCAGAAAGGAATTTGCCTTGGTACAGTGGAACTAGATGATTTCCTCAGATTCCTTTGGACCCTACCAACTATGAAACTAGTAAACTTTCACCAGCTGTTGCAAAACAGCTTGAGTTTACTGCTTAATCTGGTTCTCAGTATTCTCAGATGTTCATAGGTCTCTAAAGCAAAGCAGACAAAGTAATACTACATATTTATTGTAGTTTATATAAAGAATGTAAACAATTTGCCAAAGATTACCTAATAATCTTGTAGCAGAGCAAATACTTGAACCTGTCACCCAAGTTCTAAGCTAATGCCTTAATTACTGAATCATGCATTTACACACATATAACAAGACTGTGCAGATTTTTAGTAATTGAGTACTACTACTAAAAGTTCCATTAGAACATAATCACTTCTTCTCAAATGAAAAAGGGAAGAAGAAGAAAACAATGAAATAATTATTTTAACTTTTACCTATTATGTTTAAAAAAATTACATTCACAAATTTTGTTATAGATCAGTGTATTTCAGTATTCTCTGATCAATAATCTACAGCTTCATGCTTCAGAAACTACTACTGCGATATCATGTAGTTGATGTGCAATCCCAAAAGAATATTCAAGAAAATGGGATGAGCCACACTTGAGGTATCATTTGTTTCGATGTCCCCTTCAGTCAATCAAGCTCTACAGTCTTCATTTGACTATGTTGGATTAATGTCTCAGCACTTGTAGGTATAGGACATTAATTTACTTCTATGTGGTGCATTTTTACCATATTGAATGTAAAGTTAATAGTGCATTTAATAGATGGCTGTGGTACTTCCATAGCTATAAATGTGCCCCCAAATAGCTTGGCAGCAATTTTACATTAACACACTGATTTCTGACAAGCACAAATTAACACCAACTTGTGGAGGAAGGAAGCTTTGATTATGGCCTGTTTAATGTCTCTAATCTTCAGCTGCACGAGACCAAAGATGGATCTAAGTCACTTGTATGCTTCTTCAGGCATTGGTGAAGCTGGGAAAAATGAAGGCCTGGTAGAATTTAGATCAACCTTGTCTGCACTTTAATTTATTCTGACTTGTAACGACACCAAGATAGCAGCACACCACTGAATGACACCAGCATATTCCTGCTAGATCACAGTCGGGGTAGAGGGACAAAAGACGGACTGGTATTGTCAGTGCCATCAAGACACTGTCTAGGTTCCATTTTGAAGGCAGATTGGTGTCCAGTCCCTATGTATTTAAATCTTTTTTGGGGGGAGGAGGATTTTATTTCCTATTTAATATGTTTAACTAAATCTTATGATTTTTTTTTTGTAACTATTTTGAGTGGAAGATAATGAAAGTTGATATTTATTGGTATTACTTGTTAAGGGAATGTGCCTTTTTTTTATCATGTATACAATGTTCTTATTTCTAGCAAACTAATCTCAACAGTGAAGTAAATTATCATGCTTTTAGGAGGATTGTGCTTTTCCCATGGGCTAGAAAATGGTTCTGTAGGCTACACATCATAGATTGCCAACCCCTGACTTAAGGTCACCACCTGAAGTTAAAGACTTTAATGAAACTATACAGATTTGCCCACTAGAATTCCTCAAATAATACAATATCATTTTTTTAAATATCCACAGCCTTAGTATATATAGTACAATGCAGTGCTATATAGTGAAACCTAACTAGTTGCACAGAGTATCTCTGGGGATGTCTACAGGTGTTCCTACAGCACCGATGTTATGATGCCTTTAGGATTTTTCCTTTAGGAAATACTAAATGATGGTGCAGTAACAGCTGTTACTGTGATGTGCTGGCAGCACATGGTAATTTTTAGCAGCTACATTGCCATAGCAATACATTATAGTGAGAGAGTATGTTGCTACAGCAATGTAACTACAGCATCATGGTTTGTGCCTGCTGCTACCACGGTGATGTAGCACATTGCATCTCATGTAGACATGCTAGAGATAAGAAAACATACATCATCATGTCAGAGTGCATCTTACTGTACTATAAGATTCCATGGCTATAACATGACAAATATTCTGTAAGCTATATATACACATAAAATCTTAGTTTTATTTATAATATAATTAAATCTACATTACCAAGAAATAACAACATTTGATAGCATACATATATTATCCCCTCATCCTGCACAAATAGGGGTCATCTCATTATCCTAATGTACTATCTATGAAGTTATGATACATCCTAAGTATTTACAGCAGTGGCTCCCAACCTTGGGACACAACCAAAATCAGGGTCAGGGGGTGGGGGGGAGATCTGTCCTTCACACCACCCATCCCACCTGTGAGCACCTTCTCAGTTCGCAGACCTTTCTCAGCACATGGTCTGCATGGCTCTTGCCACTGCTGTCCACCATGATCCTGGCCTGCCCCAGGCTCTGCTGGCACCACCAAGCATGAGTGAGTTGGTGGCAGGGACAAGGGTCATGACCCAGATTTAGGGCTGCAGAAAGAAAAAGTTGGGAGCCACTGATCTACAGAATCAGGAACTGTTTTTTAGCTAGTTTATCTTGAAGCTAAATGCATCAGCCCCTGAAGTTCAAATGAGAATTGGGCTGCTGTAGTGATAATATATTGCACATGGAAATGAACTAATGTTTGACTTTGCACATCCCTAAAATATCAATCCTGCTGAGAACAGTACATAGATTTAGAAGCACACAACAACAGCACTTCTGGTTATAACTGACTTTGGATCTTAACCTAGGATAAAAGTATCCTTCTCAATGTATGTGTGGAGGGGAAGGGAGGGGTAAGGAACTGTTTTCACCTGGAATAACAACCAGTTTATTTAGAGAATATATAAGTTTCTGTGGGAAAATTTGACAGATACATTTTTTTTAAATTCCATACTCCAAAGCATTAGATGATTCTTTGATGTATATCAAAAGAAGTTTCTAACCCAGTACATTTTGTAGTACTGGAAGCTACTTCATGACAATCATCATCTACCACTGTGATTCAGCACCACTAAAAGGTTGTCAGGTAAAATTAAAAAAAAATCTTAATGATATAGGAGCTTAAGTAAGCCCTGTTGACAACCAAGTAAGCCATACTGCCTACAGTATGTAGTACCTTTAGCAAAGTATGAAAATAGTTTAGAAATAAAGAACCAAGAACTCAATATGGGACCAAATTCTTAGGACGTTTATTTAAAAATAACAAATAGCCTACTTTCAAGATAAATAAACAGACAGAATACCGTTTTGAATGAATCAGTGGCTAACAGCTTCAAAACTGCAACTAGGTTCAGGCTTTAATTTTGGAAACTAATGTACATTGAAAACATTGACCTACTTGGAGTAAAGTATGTCAGCTATACACAGGGGAAGAAAAATGAGGACAGATTAAGAAGAATTTTGCTTCACTTTATTTTCTTATACCCTTTAAGCTACAGGGACTAAATACAAAAAAGAAACACCCAACAGTTGATCTGGATGTCATCCAAAAGTTTAGAGCTATCAAAAGAGCCCCACGGTGAATATGAAGCTACTTAACATTTTAACTTATCCCATCTGTTCGAAAATAAGGAAGAATGTTACCATAATCATAACTAGTGGCCACAACTCTGAATGTTTTTCGAGTAAATTGTAACTGCTACTATAATAAACTGCCAATGGTTGCATCAATTCACTATCCACATGACTGGGTGTTAAAATATGCTGAAAAAATGCCATATGCTCAAATATATATATATATATATGTTCCACCAATAATGATCGACAATAACATTGTCACTATTTCAACTTCCTTTTTGGGACCACTGAAATTCCATTTGTAAAATAGGAATGCGACCCCTGCAACATTCAGAAATATGTTTTCCTGGCACAACACAGTGGAGCAGCACAAAATAAACAACAGCTTTCAAAACAATCTTTTACTGGAAAAAAAATCTTTTTAAGGAGTATTTTAAAACTGCAATGAATACTTTTAAAAGAGATTGTACTACTGGGGTACAGAAACCATATATCCCTCTGAAATACACCATTACCTTTTTATTGGCAGTTTGCATATTAATGTTAATTTTCATTTTTTTCTCTAGAATGGAAATATACCTTTTCAAGGTGAAGCTATTACTGCACTAAAAGGTATTTTCCATTTCCATATTTTCCATTTTCCACTTTAGCAAGGGATTTCTCTACTCTGGCTTCTAAACTTCTGCTACTTCATCTTATAGAAATGGTTTAAGGTTCAATCTGTTTCATCTTGCTTTCATAGTAGCCGGCTCTGCAAGGTCCTGAATAGAATGACAATGGGTTATGTTTTGATAAATGTCTAAAAGTCTGGTTATTATCAAGTTTTTCCAGACTTCCTTAGTCCACAAAGCAGAAGGAGAATGTAATAGGAACAGATTGCATCTCAAGATGTCCAATACTGCTGATTTCAGATGGGTCAGAATTAATGTAAGTAAAAATGATCTTGTGTTTCAGTCTTCCCACTTTAGGAAAAAAAAAATAGATGTACAGAAAATGGAAAAATAAATAGGAAGATTTTTTCCAAAGCTTTTCAACCCTTCAGAATGGTTTGGTTTCAATTTAGCCAAATGTCAAGTGAAGATTCTCATTAATTGTCATTTTATCCATAAAAATTAAACCAAGCATAAGTATTAGGGCTGTGTGACGCTTTGGTCACTGGTTTGATCTGGAGGAGTGTAACAGGTCATCCTCCCCAGCACCATCTTCCCTATTAATCCTCGCCTTACATGGGGTGCCCTTGGAGTCCTCTTTAAGGTTCTTATGTCCCGGTCTCTACTTTCCTGCCACGTCTTGATGGAAATTATTATGCTGATGTTCTTGTGAGTGGGAGACTGCCTATTGTATTTTGTATGTTGGGGCCTTTGTCTCTATGGGTCTTGACCCCAGTCTCTCTTTAGCTAGGCCTCCCCATCTAAACCTACCACACAGGGTTTAACTCCGAGGCTCTAGCCTTTTTTGGCCCTGGCCCAGAGACCTGTCCACTGGCCCCCAACCAGGGTATCGCAAGTACAGATCTGGGGAATGGCCCCAAACCCATTTCACCCCAATCCACAAAAAAACAAAACCAAACAAATAAAATTGCCACCAGGTGCACCAGACTACCCCAGCCTTCCAAAATCATCCCTGATAGCATTGGGTTCAGTGCACCCCAAAATCCTGTGCCCCCACTGGCACCAGGGCCTATGTACCCCAAAAACTGCACTTTGGCTAGTGCCAGGGTCTCCACTCTGTAGTATGCCCCCAAATGAGGCCTCCTCCTTCCCCTAATAGCCTCCCCCTAACCACCAGTGTTGTCCAATAACCAAAAGAAAAATAAACAGTCCCATCTGTGGGCAATAACTGCCACCAAAAATGTGATTAAGGAAAGCAGCATGCCAACTTACATTTACACAGGGCTCGTGCTTCAGCTCCCTACCATCGGCTATAGTCCTTACTCTGGGGTGGCTGCCATCTCTCTGTGGCTTCCACAGTTCCCCTCCTCCAGCCTCTGGACCTCTCACTAAGCCTCTCCATGGAGCTCTGTGATGCAGTCCTTCCTCTTCATCTGCTGGCCCCCAACTGCCGCTGTGCCCAGGGTTTTTATAGTCCTGGCCTGCCCCTTCCAGTCAGCTAACTAGCTAGTCAGGCTCAGCATTTAACCCCTTCCTTACCGGCACTCCGTGCCCAGAAAGTTCTGGCCTTAAAGGGATGGATCTGTCTTCTGGTGACAGGGATAGGGTTCCCTCTTACAAGGAGATCTGGCTCCATTCGGCTGCCAAATCTCCAAATCTGAATTGAATCAGGAGACCCATTAATCTCTCTAAATAGAATTGGAAGCCTCTGATTTGATCTGGAGAGTTTGATGATTCAAACATAAACAGAGCTTTAAATGTTTTTTCTACATACCTCAAGGTATCAGGCAGCTTGTGAATGCTGAAATGGTGGGGCAGATGAAGCGTCCCACAGAAGCATGGGGGGGGGGTCCCCAGCATGCTTAGTGAAGGACCCAGAAGTGGATCAGAAGCAATTCTGATCCACTTCTGGGTCTGATGCAGAGAATGCAGGGGACCCCTGCCCACTCCACAGCTCAACGACTGGTGCCTCCTGAGTCTGGGGAGGCACCCAGGGTCCCCCCACAGCTGATCGCTTAGTGGGAGGGGGGGAGTCCCCTGCATGCTTATGACAGATCAGGAAGTAGACCGGAAGTACTTCTGGTGCAGTTCCAGGTCACCTGCTGAGCACATGGGGGATGGGACAGGGTGCTCTCCTGTGGGACACTCCATCCACCCCACCATCTCAGTATCACGAGCTGCTCCTCGTACCTTAAGGTATGTAGAAAAAAACATTTAAAGCTGTATCTATGTCCGAATCACTGATTCTCCAAATCAGAATTGAATCTTCAGGTTCAGTTTAGGCTGAATCAAATCAGGACAGTGATCTGAATCAGTGAATAGAATTACTGTCCCCTTGAGTGAGTCAAATCCAAATGAATACCCCTATTATATGGTACTAATCAGTAGTTGAGAGGTGACTTAATGATAACAATTCTATTTCCCAGCAGCTTTAAAAAAATGTTTTTGTTCTTCACAGCAATAAAAAACAAAACATTTTGAACTTTTTCATGAAAATGGGTGTGTACTGAAATATCTGCTTTGAGGTGAAAATTTGAGCTTCTCAGCTGATGAAGCATAGGAGTTCAGGCATTGGTCTGGCAGGTATGACACTTACCTCCCAGTCCATGTTCTTTTGCTTCATACAGAGCACAGGTTTTCTTGGCCAGTTACTTTAAATAGGCAGAGGAGCAGGGCTTGAAATCAAGGTCTCATGAACCCTGCACCACCCATCTAGCAATTTTCTATTCCTCATCCCTGAAATATTATCTCTGGTGCACTTCCAATACCAACAGCTGTGTCAGGAAGACAGCAGAACCATTTATAAGCCCTTTTTACCTGACCATTCTCATCCATTGAGCTCCGACCTGATAACAATGCAACTTGAGAATTTTCCCACTATATACAATTGATGTAGACACAACTGACATCATGGGACAGGGCTGTGTCCACATGAAACACTACTGCACAGTCTTTACTGTGCATTTATTTAGTACTTGTATAAACAAATTTGTTGCAGTTGAAGTACTAAATAATTGTGCAATAACCCAAATCACTGCACAGTAGCACTGGCAAATGCCTTTTTTGTGATTCTACTATGCAGTAGTATTACACCATGGTTTTTGCCATACGACAATACTGAGCGGCATTATCAGGATACTGTGCAGTCAGCATCTCATGTAGACATACCCAAGTAGCATTAGAAAATGAATATGACAAGGGAAAGAGAAAGAATGAATGCTGTAATTTAATTGCAGGCTTTGAAAATTACATTATTCTAAGGGCTTGCTAAAAATAATCTATTATTTATAATTATTATAATTTACAATTATAATCATTATAATTTATAATTATAATAATTATAAAAATATTATAATTATAATAATTATATGATAAATATATAATAAATATTATATAATGTATATAATTTAATTATATATATAATATATATTTAATTATATATAATATATATTTATTATATATAATATATAATATAATTAATTATTATACATAATTTTATATGTTGTTATAGAACAAATGAGAAAGGTAAAATTAAGGAGAACCTGACCAAATCTGAGCTCAAACCTGGAAGGAATTCCAGGGATTCAGGTTTGTGACTAGATTGAGGTATTTGTGTTCTCAATAGCCCCTGCCTGATATGTACAAACATGCATACACATTTAGAAATATCCCACACAGGGGGCCTTACCAGCTTTTTGCAGGCTTTTCTGTGTCTTTTGCTGCCTTCAAATCTCAACTGCCTTCAGGATCTCTCAGGGTCAGAATGAAGTACCTAGTACATTTTGGGCTTACACTAAGCAAGGGAAATTATGAATAGTGCAAAATTTGCAGACAGAAGCTGTCCAGATTTCTGAGCTCAGCAGACAACCAGACCTGAGACTCCATAATGGGACTATTACTACCATGGTTGATCTTAGGCAAATCAAAATTAACTGTCCATAGTTGTGGGTACTTGATGAAGCATCTGGGTTTTTTTCATGCACTCTATTTTCAGCTTAAACTGATAACTAGTATTCTGCTGCTACTTCTTTTGAACATCTCTCCAACACCAAAATCTCTGCTACACAAATACCTGAGAGTCTGAAGACAGCCCCACTATGTTTTCAAGTGAGTAGCGGATGTGCTTTATTTTTAATTTCTATCCAAACCCTGTGTACATTTTGCATACAAATCCCTGTGACTCAGCCTTTGTGCTGCAGATGAAAATTTGTCCATCAAAACAACTTTCATAAAAGTATCATGATTTACTTGAGCTATTGGAAGGGCTCCAGTCAGACAAATGTTTGGTGAGGCAGCCGCACTGCCAAACATCTGTTAATTAACTGTCATTTTAAAATGACTGTAAGAAGCCAATTAAAATGTGGGTTTTTTTCCTGTAAAAATAGCAAGATCGTTTAGAAAATGGTTTCCTTCTAATGTAGTGTGAAATACCAGACTGTAGCCAAAATTGTGAGCTGGAATGTACTTTTTTAGCACCAATGAATTTACTGAAATTGCTCAGCCCTAAAAAAGGCAATAATTTACTATTTAAAGCACATTTATGAGTTCTTCCCTTATACAATATATTTTTTCCTGAGATTTCACAATACGATGTACAAGAGCATGTCCTAATCCAAAAGCACTGTAAAATAATTCTCTCAAATACATTTTTAATGAAAAAGGAAGGAGATGTTTTTAAACCCTGGAATGGGAGTCAGAAATTTATGATTAATACCTAGCTCTGCCCATGATTTTCTAGAAAAGCTTGGGCAAGTCATTTATCACACAGAGCTATGCCTACTAGTAGATTTGGTAAGTTTGGTTACAACTAAATGCAAAATCCTCAAAATTCCAGGTCAATTATTACCAAAGTCTGATGTAAGCTAAGGTCTTTAGGCTTCTAAGTGCCTGGAAGTACTTGAAACCACTGAAGAGCTATGCACATGGCTCAAAGGTCTATACACTCTCAGATCTTGTACCAGTCTCAGATCATAAATGATGAATCAAACTCTACAAGCAGCAGCTGAGGCAAAAAGAGGCAGTGGTACCTCTCTCTCACCCAGTATCTCAATAGTTAAAATTCTCAACCACTATACAGGGGATCTGGCTAAGATCTCTTTTTTGCTGGGAAGAATTCAAAGTTGTATCTCCAACCAAGTAAGATAGTGCAGGAACAAACAGGTTAAGGTTACTCTAGGATGGGACACTTTCAAGCCTTACATTTTGAAGGTTCATTGTCATTCATTATCAATTTTACCTCAGTATAATTAAATATTAATTGCAACAATGCGAAACAGAATGGCTTCAACAGAAGGGATTCAGAGTGCCATCATCCTGAACTTTTCTAATGTGGTTATTAAAGCTCCCTCCTGCTAAATGAGAGACATGTTTGAACACAGGTCTTCTACATTTGACAGCATGAGCCAAATGAGCTAAAGCAGTGGTTTCCAAACTCTGACAGATTGTTCACAACCAATTTAAAATGATGTAACCTTAAGTACCACCAGCAATTTTTTGTCATACAAAGTAATTATAATAAATTTGTTAATGTGTGCCACTAACAGGTTGTGTACGTACCATTGGTAGAACCCATACCACAGATTGGGAACTACTCAGCTCGAGAATTAGAGGACAGAAGCTCTTGGTAGGATGCCCAAATCACCAAAAGGGTTAGTGTGGCACCTTCTGTTGGCACTATGAACATCTCCCCACTCCCTGGGTCAGGTCCCCAACTTGTCTGCCACAACGTGATGGAACTGTAACTGAAAGGAGAGGTTCAGTGGTGTTCTTGCCCCTGGCCCACAGATAGGGATACTCACCAAGTTGTTTTGGTTGGTTCTGGGCTTTCACTTCCCCTACAGCCCATTCACTTGCCAACCATCAGAACTGTTATGCAGCTGCACTAGTTCCTAGCCATTAATTCTTATATCCAGCCAATGGAACCCAGTCTCCCTGGCCTCCTCTTGAAGGGCAGGCTGCGACCACAAACACTTCACTCCTGATCCTTGACCTGGCTCTGCCTCTGTGCTGGGCCTGTGTCTGTGGGACCCACCTCAGGTTCAGGGCTGAATATGAGCACTGCATGCTCTAGGGCTGGTGACTGGCCCCGAGCCCCTTAACGTGGAGCTTGGGAATCTGGGAGCTTCACCTGGATCCCAACTACTGCCCTTGGTTTTTCCTGATGAGGCAGAGTCATGTGGGACTTCCACTCAGCCGAGTCACACCCCAGTTAACTTATCCTCTTGTCTTCTCTCCCACACCCAGCTTCTGTCAGGTTTTTTAAATCTCCCATGGTAGTGGTCACAGCTGACAGTCAGCCAGCCACCGCCTAGCTTGATTGACAGCCATTTGAAAAGCTGGCACAGCGCCATCTCACGTGGCTCCTTCCCTGTTCTAGTCTGCCTCCTGGGTAAGTTTTCTGTGGGGCTGAGGCTCCTGGGCCTACCTCCAGGAGTGTTGGGGTCTGTCCTCGGCACTTCTGGCCCCTGAGGTTGGCCACCGCCACCACAGTTAGGATTTAAGATATATGCCTATTGTTCATATTTTTAACAAGCTGCAGATGAAACCTTAAGAGAACAACAGCCAAGACTGCAGTACAATTGAACTCTCACTTTGTAGTGTCTTCCAAGTATTCAAGACTTGGATATGTCCCTAGAGAAAGTACAGTTTTCTTAACTAGATTTCAAGTCACTCTAACTCTCTTTAGACTTCTGGGCTAAGTACTGAGTCAAAAAGGCTGATGCTGAATCAGTTCAATCTTTGCAAGCTAGTCTAAACTGCATAGATTGAACCAATAGGCAAGAGAACAGTCATTCACTTTTGACTCCAGAAATGCAGCCACATGCCTGCAGAGGCCAAGGCCAGAAGCTGGGGGGCACTACAGCACACCTCCCTTCTTGATGGGAGCAGACAGCATAGGCCAAGCTTAGCCCACCCACCCTGTAATGTAGGATCTCCAGGAGATGTGGTAAGCATTCTAGGATGCTGAGGGACTATGTGTTAACTTGAATCTGCACAGGACCTGGGACACTAGTTCTTTAAACCACTTTAACTGATTTAAGTTAAATCTGCATGGATATAGTATCAGATTTATCTTAAACTAATTTTGGCTATTGTGAAAGTGGTTCGTGTGCACTGAACTTCTGTCATGTTACAGATTTGAATCAGTATATACTTATACCAGTTTGTGTGTAATTTCTGTCCCTAGCTCTGGAAACATTCAGATCACAATGGGTGTGTCCAGAAGATTTATGTAGGCATTAGCACAGGCAATACCAGTTTTAGTCTAATTACTATTATTCCAAGCTTCTCACATCAGTCCAAGATAGCTATCTGCCAGGCTGGTGTATAATGGAGTGGGCAGTGGCATCTGGAGACTTTACTGCACTACTTCTCTGACAGCCATTGTGCAATTAAAAACAAACAAACAAACCAACAAAAAAACCCAGATCTGTTCAGCACCTATCAGCTTATCCCCAGGTGCCAGGATTTTTGAAAAATAATTTCTCTCTCCTGTAACTGAGCAGATTTTTTTCATGGTTGTAGGAAGAGCTGGAAGGGGCAGGTGAGCAAATCAGACATGGGCTTCCTTTCCTCCCTACAACAAGGGGATGGTCAGCACGGGAAAACCCCAAGAGGCACTGCTCTCTTCCTGTGCAGCAACACTCCTAATGAGAGAAGCAAAGGAATTATATTATTTTGTATGATCTTTATTTAATGATTTGATTGCAGACCAGAGGGAGATTAAATTAATTTTGGAGGGTAATTAAGTTCTCAGGAAGAGGTAAGATGGTGACATGTTGCAGGGACAAATACTCCAAGTGCAAATGAATTCAGTGGAGGTTAGAGAGTCATCTGATGGAACTAATATGGAAGGGAAAAAAATCTACTCCCTAATTTTCACAAGAAAGTATGACAAGGAGGGAAGAAGCTGGATGTTTCCTAATGAAAGGGCATAGCCCCTGAAATTGAATGTTCTTTAGGGAACAGGTTTGCTGTTTCTCTCTGAAGATTATGATAGGGACTGCAGACCTCTTCCCTTCAGAAGAGAAATTGAGGTGGAGATGCCTATTGGAGTTTTTTTATACTTAACTGAACATCAGCAATAGAGAGAAGTCTATTAGCATTGCTTATAACTATCCAGGATGGATGTTCATAATTTTGCTACAGCTTTATCCTTACCCCTATCCAAAATGCCAGGTTTTTTGATAAGATATAAACCAGGTAAAGTTAAGTAATTTTGATAATATCAATATATCAAATATACAATAGGATATAGGAATATTTGCTTTGATTTTTAATGTAATGTTGACTTCAAAACGAATTTTGCTAAAATGATAAAGTGTTGCCCTGTGGGGTCAGGCTAACTCTCAAGATCTCAGTGTTGTGCTGTTAGACAGGAAGGCGTAACTCAATTGTGCACATGCACACTACCAGCTCAGGCACATGTGTACTTATCATCAGTTGAAGCACATACACTATACACCCCAAAAGTTAGACACAGATCACCAATTCATGTATGGTGCACACAATGCCATATTTTTAATTTTTTGTATAGATAGATAGATCTAGAGAGAGAGAGAGAAAAAAAAGATCAGTTACCAGTTACTGCACATCCAATACACATATGTGGATTACTAATTTATATACCACACACAATGATTGGATAGAGACAGACAGACAGGTGTATTCACCAATTCACACACATAACACCCACCTACACACAGGTGAGTTCCTAAGTTGGGAGTTATGATGTGTATGTATGCATGTGCTTGGTGACCTTGGGATACCTGGGGAAAGATTAAGGTAAGAAAGTAGAAGTGTAGGGAGTTAAAGTTGCTGGGTGTCAAAGTCACTGGGACCAGGATTAGAACTGGTAGACTAGAGGGGCCAGGACTGAAGAACTAAGGACTGGGGATAATTTTAGGTTAATTGAGCTTGATCTTAATTGATTAAAAGACAATGCCCAAAGCCTGCAGAACTGGGAATTATGCTGGCAAAGAGTCTAGGACTAGAGCCAGAGCTATGGGGGAACTAAAAAGGTAGATAGGGAGCGGGTAAAATATGACTAAGGGGAAGTATGGGTGTTAAAGAGGGGCTCTGGGTGTGGGGAACAAGAGGAAGGCTCCAGAGCAGCTAGAGAAGTTGCAGGGAGTGGCAGTAGGTCCCAGATGTTGGAGCAAACTACAGGACAGCTAATAGGAGCTGTGAAGCTGTGGGGGAAGCCTGAAAAACAGAGAGGTGGACAGCAGAAAAATCACAGGAAGTGCAGCAGGCAACAGGAAAGCAGAGAAGTGCAGCGGAAAGTCACAGGGAAAAGGCAGTAGGAGCAGGGGAGGCTGAGAGGTGGCAACAAAGGGGAGATGGAATTGGGAGGAGATTGGGAAACTAGCAGAGAGGGTGGGGACTGGAGCTGAGAGAGAGAGAGAGAGAGAGAGAGAGAAAGGCTGGAATTTAAGATAAGGAAGGGACTGGGAATTAGTAAAACATGACCCAACTTGGGGTCGCAAATGACAGTGGTTTTATTGAACAGGAGAGATGATGATACAATGTCTTATTGGTTCCCTTGCACCCACACAATGGCAGCAGGAGTTAGAGAGGCTTGGTGCAAGGGCTGAAGTCCACTGAAGTCCAGAAGGAGATAGAGAGCCCAAGTTGTAGGAGGAGGTATGCAGGTAATATCTACCTATCCAGGCTGTAAAGGAGTCCTTGTCCAGAGGCAGGTTGCAAGCAGGGCCTCTGGGTGGATAGGTGGTGAGGCATGGTGCTGGTCCAGATTGAGAGGGCATCCCACTGGGTCTGTCTTCATTGCCCCTTTTTATAGGGGCAGACCTTGTGTGACCCCAGTGACAGGAGGCATGCCCAAGCAAGGGTCAGCCCCTGGCATACTGAGCATGTGTGCTCCATGCAGGGATGTGCAGTTTCAGATGTCTGTAATGGTGAGAGTTGCTGGTTCTGCAGGGTCTTTTGTCTTTCAAATGCTGGTCTGGTCATGTAAAACATGGTTCCTGGGCGAATCAATGCAAGGTGATGGCCTGGTCATTGCAGGCCATTCAGTAAAGGCCTGCTACTATTTTATTTCAGTCATTCCCAGTCACTCTCATTCATCTGGGAACCAATTTACATGGTAGGGGTATGTGACTCATACAGTTGCAACATGGGATGCTCAGGCAGAAGACAGAAAAAAAAAAATGGAAACTTGACAGCACTTTGGTTCACTTACAAACATAGGCCTAAACCATACAATATCCATATGAAACAATAAAAATTAATTAAAAATGATAATATAAT
Source organism: Caiman crocodilus (assembly GCA_030014935.1). Classification (NCBI taxonomy): domain Eukaryota; kingdom Metazoa; phylum Chordata; order Crocodylia; family Alligatoridae; genus Caiman; species Caiman crocodilus. The sequence continues at coordinate 56,071,821 of JAGPOW010002742.1, read as the reverse complement.
ATACAACAGTAAGAATCAATACAAACCTAATAACAATACAATATAAAATAGTCAATATCCAAACCAAAAAAAAAAATTGCTACCCAAATAAAAATGTGTAAAGTTTATCCTAAGCCTGAGTTCATTTATTCTTATCTATAAGGAATAGAGAGGGAGAGAAAAAGGTCAGAAATGGTTGGGGAAGGGGAGGGAATGAAAGAAGAAAAAGTGGGGGTTCGCTACAAAAGTACACAAGACATTTTTAGGTTTACTGAATTGAAATAAGATATTAAAACACTAATTAATTCTTTATAGGGAAAAGTATAAATAATTTTAAATCATTTAAATTAATTTAAACACTCATCAAGTGTCTCGATTTTGACAGTGCTGTTTTTTGACCAGGTGTAATGGTAAATTCACTTCAGGTCATTTGACAAGTTATTATTCTGACTAGATCAGAATTTCTAATGTATTATGTCTGCAAATTCTATTTATAATTATTTGGAGGCTTCTCGAGCTAATCTGTTTTAGAAAATTCTTGTAAATGTGCATTTAGAATCTTTCCAGTCTAACAGAAACTTACAGTGGATAACATTTTTAGAAGGTGTGTAAAGATGTTCTCTCTTTGTACGAGGTTCTTTTAAACTAAGTACCACAGCACTAAGCACTAGAAATTATGGTCCAGCAAACCTCCCATCTTCAAATTCAGTATATTCAATAGAGATTCTGTGTGCAGAGGGTTGGGTAGCAGGATCATCCAGAGGCACCTAACCATTAGGCATGCTCTCAGCACATTTTGCACATCATTTTGAAGCTGAGGCATTGGGCAGAAAGACTACAAGATTTGTGGGGCCAGAAAGAGGGTTGGCAAGAGGAGGGCCCTGTTTGCATTTTACATTAGAAAAGTAAACTTTAAAATCAGGATGCTACAGCCCCTGCAGGTGCTGTGAGATCCTGTTAAGGGTGAACCTAATATGACTATTAGGCAGGCAAACACCCACACATGATTCACAAGATATACTCAGAGGTTTCAAATAGGAACCCCTAGTGTCAAAAGAATTCTGAGCTGTGGTGATCTTCCTGAGCTCTTTGCAACAGCAGAATTTCCCTATTATTTTGACATAGCCAAGAAACAAGTGCAAGATAAGAGCTGGCGTTTTCCAACAGGTGCCCCAAGTCTTAAAAGGTTGAGAATCCAGCGACTTTCTAATGCAGTCATTTACACATGCACTTCAGTGCACACTCACCTATTTTACTGTGTATTAAAGCATCACATAAGTATGATTGTGCTAATGCACAGTAAAATAGCCTGATGTGCATTGTGTCACTTAAAAACCATGCACACTGCCTTAGTGAGCAGTAACAAATCTAATGCATATTTCTTTAGTACATTACACTGGAGGTACTAAAAGTAATGTGCATTTGAAAAAGCACCTTAAGGCACATGTAGATACACCCACTGGATTAGATAAAGGTTTCTATGCTGATATAGATAAATAAGCAAATGTGTTTTTTGTTTCATGGTGAGTGACACAATAGTGTTATTGTTGTACAATGTTACATTTAATCATTTCAAAGAAACTGTCTGTGTTTCATGTCTGAACTTGGTTACATGGCTTCTTTTAATCTTTGAGGCTATAAAAAGAAAAAAGGAAGGTAGAGTGAGCAGTTGAAATCCACTGGGATAATAGCAAATGATAAATTACTACATGCCTGGGAGGGATTCACTGGATATTTTAATTACCTTGGGACATGGAGTCTTCTATTTATTCATTAAGGATGTGCAGACCAACTCTCTCTCATAAATGTATATTCAGTTTCAAAAGTACAAACACTGAAAACAGTATCAAATTTCCTTGTACAGAGCTCCTAGTTCATTTCTGTTAATTTCTTCTCCCTTGATTAGATCTTATTATAAATTATAATATATATTAAGACAAAAATTAGAGATGAACTGTGAGTCTCCAAAAACCTACCCTTGAGCTCTGGAAAATTCAGATTTGGATCTGAAACTGAAATTCACAGCCTATGTCCATAAAATTGAAACCAAAAATATAGGTAAAACACTCATACTGAGATAGGTTTATCAGCATCTCTTAGGAGCAGAACTTGGGCATTAGTGCTATACTTCTAGAAGGCTAACTTCAATGAGCTCAGGAGATTGGTCAGGGTGGGTCTGAGGGGTAATCACATCTGTGACATGGAGGTCCAAGAAGGGTGACAGTTCCTAAAGGGACAGATCCTACAGGCACAGATGGACACCATCCCAGTATATGCAAAGGGTGACAAAAGAGCCAAACAACCTTCTTGGCTGAGGAGTGAAATCCAGGGGAACCTTCGGAGAAACCGAGGCCTACATGCTGTGGAAGCAGGGGTCAGCCACCAAGGAGGAGTATACCTACTTGGCTCATGCTTACAGAGAAGCAGTGAGAAAGGCCAAAGCAGATACAGAACTCAAGTTGGCAACAAAGATTAAGGATAACAAAAAATCCTTCTTTAAGTAGATAGGGAGCAGGAATAAGGTTCAGGGTAACATAGGGCTGCTACAGACTAGATTAGGGTGACTCATAACTGATAGGATGGAAAAAGCAGACCTTTTAAATAATTTCTTTGCTTCTGTTTTCCTGGACACAGATACAAATGAACCTCTGAAAGATTCTATAGTCTGGAGTAAGAGTAGTACCAATCCACCAACAGTTAGCACTGACCTAGTGAAGGGGCACTTGGAAGGGTTGGACATATTTAAGTTAGTGGGCCCCGACAATCTTCACCCAAGGGTATTAAAAGAATGGCCAATGACATAGCAGAACCACTGGCATAGCTGTTTCAGTATTAATGGCTCTTGTGACAGGTCCCAGAGGACTAGAAAAGAGCCAATGTGGTCCCTATATTCAAGGAGGAGAGGAAGGGGGACCTCAGTAATTATAGGTCAGTTAACCTCACCTCTATTCTCAGCAAGATCTTAATAAAAATCATTAAGTATCACATTTGCAGGGGGCCAGCAGGTAGCACAATGGTGAGGGGCTACCATCATGGGTTTATGGCAGGCAGATCCTGCCTAACTAACCTGGTCTCTTTTTATGACCAGGTCGCAAAGTGCTTAGATACAGGGGAGGAAGTAGATCTTACTTACCTGGATTTTAAAGAGGCTTTTGACACAGTGTCACACCCTATTATTACTCATAAACTGAGTAGCTGTTTTGTGGATTTTCTCACAGTATGATGGGTGAGGAACTGACTTATGGGATGCATGCAGAGAGTGGTAGTAGAGGGGACAGTTTCTCCCTGGAGGGATGTAGGCAGTGGTGTCCCCCAAGGCTCTGTCCTAGAACCTGTACTGTTTAAATTTCTTCATCAGCAATTTGGATGAAGCTGTTGAATGCACCTTGTCGAAATTCACAGATGACAATAAACTATGGGGCATAGTAAACACACTGGAGAGCAAGGAGTGAATTCAGGCAGATTTGGACAGACTGCGGAAGTGAGCAGAACAGAATAGGATGCAATTCAATAAGAATAAATGCAAGGTGTTGCTCCTGGGGAGAAAGAATCTCCAACATACCTGTAGACTGGGGGGTACCATTTTGAGTACCACAACAGTAGAAAGATCTCAGAATCCTGCTTGATGCAAAAGTGAACATGAGTTGCCAGTGTGATGAGGCAATAAGCAAGGCTAACCACACTCTTTCTTGCATCAGCAGGTACATCACAAGCAGGTCTAGGGAAGGATAATTCCCCTCTATGTGACATCGGTGAGGCCACAGATGCAGTACTGCATCCAGTTTTGGGCACTGCACTTCAAGAGGGATGTAAATAATCTTGAGAGGGTTGAGAGAAGGGCTACTCATATGGTTGAGAGCCTGCAGGTAAGACCCTATGAAGACAGTCTGAGAGATCTAAATCTCTTCATCCTCCACAAGAGAAGGCTGAGAGGTGATCCTGTGGCTGCCTACAAACTCATCAGGGTGGGGGGTGCAGCAGGGAATAGGGGACACTGTTTACCAAGGTACCCCTCAGGATGCCCAGAAATAATGGCCACAAACAGAAGGAGAACAGATTTAAATTGGGCATAAGGAAGAAGTTCTTTACAATAAGGGTTGCCAAAATATGGAATGGGCTTCCAAGGGAGGTGGTGCTTTTGCCTACCCTGGAGGTGCTCAAGAGGAGATTGGACAGGTATCTGGATGGGGTTACTTAACTCCAGTGCTCCTTCCTGCCTGGAGCAGGGGGGTGAGACCTGGTGATCTACCAGGTCCTTTCTGACTCTAGGAATCTATGAATCTATATGTACCTGAACAAGTGCTCCCCCCATACACCCTCCCCACTTCTAGAAGCCCATGGTGTAGAGTATGGTTGGAACCCAGGGCAAACTCTGTGGGAGACGGGCAGTGGAGGACGGCATGGTTCTGAGAGCAGGGATTTTTAAGGGGCAGCGGGGGAGCATTAACAGTCTTACAGTGTTACCCATGTCAGGAACTCCTAGGCAGGCCCCGCCTGATCTACAGCTGCCACTGACATATACTCTGACCACCCCAGTTATTGCTCTTAAAACAGCAGAAACAATAGCCAGGGACTGTTTTGGACTTCCCAGCATGTTTCTGTGCTGGAGGGGTGTGAACAATAAGGTGGCAGGGGGGATTCTAGAACCCGTTCGAACTTTTATCCTGGGGAAGATTGCCCTCTCCTACACCCCTAAGCTATGCCATTTACTAGGCCAACTTCTCTCTTGGTGTAAGTCCTTTTCCTTCAGTGAATTTACACAAAACGTAAGTCTTACCTGCTTCTTGAAAATTTGAAATGGGTTTTAGATTCAGCCCTTAATTCTGAATTTGATGAAAGGCTTCCTCCTCAATCATTACTTGCACCCACTAGGGTATCAGGTAAGCATTATTCCAGTCCTAACAAGAAACATTAAGAGTAAGAAAGTACAAGTTGGCCTCCTGACATAAGGCACACATTCTGTAACTGAAATTGCCAAACAGTTATCATGAAGGAACCTAAAATATCCAACGGTATGCCATATAAATCCTTTAGGATTTATTTTCTTATATTGAATGGCAAAAGAATTAACAAGAGACACTTGAAATATACCGTGCTCCTGAGCTCGGAAACTCCATACCAGAGGGAAAAGCCAAGTTGTAGCAGAGCCTTGCCCTATTACTAGGGACTTGGGGGAGTCTGAGCAGCCCCACACCCCAAAAGCACCTCTGCACACCCACTCCAGACCTAGGAGAACTCACTGGAGGATGGGGAGCCAGGATCTGGAACATAGTGAGTCCTGCAGCAAGGGAGCTGGCACAGGTGTGGGGAGTGAAAGAGGGTTAGCCATGCAAGCCCAGAGTGGGAAGGATAAAAAACGCTGAAAGCAGCCTAAAGATGCTGCATCTGGCCAGAAAGCAGACTTCTTGGAGCCTGGAGTTACCAGGGGTTAAGCAGCCATGGCTCTTCTCTGCCTGTCTACCTGATCATTTGCTTTGTTGTACAAGCCTGCAAGCTATGTAAAGTCTCTGAAAGATGAGTGGAAACCAGGAGGTGAAGCCTTGAAGAACTACTGGAAGGCAGTTAAGGGCTAACTGATTTGTTTGACAAGGTTCCTTGGGTGCATCTGATATCTTTTATTAAACCCAAATAGTTAGAGAACCCTTGTTTGCCTAGGTCCTTAGACTAACACAGCTACAACCTAAAGTTATTTGTTTAACTTTTTGTTTGTTTTGCATTGCTACCAAGCCTGTGTGGCCTTCCAGTATTATCTACTAGCCTGGCTGCAGCAGAGGCAAGGGCCCTGAACAGTGGGTCTTTGGCCAAAGCCAGCAGCAAAAGTAAAACTGGTCAGCTCAACTAGTGTGACCAAACATACCCTGTTGTGATCGGCTCAGACTCTGCCCATAGTAGCCTACAAGTGAAAATTACAAGGAACATAATTATAAGCTATGATTTCAGCCAGCCAGTTTCAATAAATAATTAGAATAAATCCATAAACCCACCACATTGCTCTGTTTTGGCTGCCTCCTGAATTACAAATCATGTAGCTGCCTTAGGTGACATTGCAAGCAGGCTAATTGTCACTAAGTGACAGTATCAATTAGCTTGCCTATGTGCTAATCAGCCCACCTGCAGTGTTGAACAGAGGTAATTACCCTGCTTCTGGTTCAGGAGGCAGCCAAAACAGAATACTGCAAACGCACAGTCTAGACAGAGGCTCACTGTCATCATCTTACAATCTAAGGTTATAAACAAGAAAAAAAAAATGACACAAAATTTCATTTTGGAGCCATTTTTTCCATGCTATGTTTTTCTATCTGCAAGTGCACAAGGTCCATTAACTAGTTTATGTGCTACATAAATAGGAGAAAAATCTCTACATTGTGGGTGTGGGTCGGGGAATCTCTATCCCTTCATGCAAGGTGATACGAGGAACAGACAGCATTGGCTGTGTTCTCTCCTTGCCTTTCTGACTCATGAAATGATAAATCTGGTGTCCCAGTTTCAGGGAATGTACAGCTGACAACCCTGCCTGCAGCTCCAGCTGCTCCGCAGAGCACAGCAAAGGTTGCAGTTGGCTACTTCCTGATTTCAGGTCACTGTTGTGCAAAAAGCCTCCCTCAAGCAGTATACGCGTTTCAAACTGAGCTGCCCCTTTTGTCAAGCTGTCAAATTTAAATAAGAGGCTGATAGGCTTTAAGAATCTTTACAATGTGCAAAAATATATAAGATCAACACTTTGCACTGTTACCAGTGATTATTCTTTTCCTCCAATAATAATTTTCTTCCTTTAGTTTTCACTCCCCACCGCATCCCTTCACTGTTTTTCCAAGCAGACAGCAAGCACCTTCCACTTCAGCACCCTGAATTACCGTACATGGATCTTTAGCCCTAGCTACCTCAATCTAGATTTATTTACTCGCATTCAAGAATTATTGAGTTAGGTCAACCTGTTGGGTTAGGTTTCAAGGAAAAACTCATTCATTACATTTCTCTTTGTGCATAGTTGATGAGCGGTGCAGTGACTAACTCTGTCCAGAGGAGGACAAACTTCAAACTGCCCAGTACAATAAGTAACAGATACCTCCCGCAAAGGGACTTTGCACCTGACTGTCACTTCAACAACACTGAAATGCTCAAAACCTCCACACAACTTCAACCTAGCTTTGGAGACACCTAAAATCTAACATTTCTCCTTACCATTCTATTTCTGAGCTACAGTTTCATTCTCAGAAACATGTTACTTTCGATTATCACATACCAAACCTATACTGGAATGTATATAAATAATGCATTCTCCTGCGTATCTTACTTCCAGGCACCCAGCTCCCTTTGGTCCTTTTGAAAATACAGGCCTTATCATGAAAAGGACAATGTAAATATTTTATTAAGCATTACATTTTCATATAGATCCCCCATCACAATACCATCCTTGATTTCTTTCCAGATACCTTTGCTTGCATAGGGTGAAAACTGAGTAACTTTCTACATCAAATTTATTGGGGAAAAAACATTTTCTTCCAAAGAATGAATGGCAACAGATCATTTAAGTTAGTGGTAATTAAAACAAAAACATCAACCTTGAAGTGAAAATCCACAGACACTATGTAAATAAGCTTGGCATTGAACTACCACTAAACTAAGTATCCTTTTGCTAAATTTCTGATTTTTGTCAAACTACTGGACTGATAAAGGGATAAACCAAACCTAAGCTATCAAGTTTAGAACCCACCAACTGAGGCATATATATCCTTGTAAATAGATTTTTAAAGTCAATGGGAGTTAAGCAACTAAATATTTTTGAGGTTCGGACTTGCAGAGCGTCAACAAAAGCTGTAGCTCTTAGCTTCTTTGAAAAAGCAGCATAAGGTGTCTCTGAAAGTGAAATATCTAAAAAAAAAAAAAAAAAAATTAAACATCTGAAAATGTTTCCATTCAGAAAACGGAGTTTCATACAACATACATTTGGGAAGTGAATTGGTAGTAAATGTTCATACTATAAATACTTATGCACTCATTTAATCAAAAGCAGAGTAATAATTCTATATAGCACATATGGCCAGACAGAACTAAATGATACAGCTCAATTAGAAAAGTGTAGATACTTAGCAGAGGACTACTTCCAATTATCTGTAGAGATGAAAAAGACAGTAAAACAAGGTAACAAATTCAAGGAAATCAGGATCTCCTTATCACTAGCAAACTTGATAAATTATCCATTTTTATGTAATTACTCAAATATAGTAGAATCTATTTTGTAATTTGTGCACTAATACTATATATATTAGTATTAAACACACATACACAGTATATTCCTTTATCTAGGAGAAAAAGGCTGTGCGATCTAAAAACCAGTACATCTGCTAAGGAAGGTTTTTCTAATCAACACATTTAATGAAAAAGAGAACCTATTTAAAAGTGAATCGAAATAAATAAGCCTTTGCATTAATATTAAATTAAGTCCCCAAAATATTAATGGGAATGTCGATACAGAATTAAAAAGACAAATTTACAGCAGCCTTCCTTAATTCCATCTGCAAAGTTTGCAAGGAAAACAAGAAATAGTTTATATAAAAAAGAAAACAACAAAATGGCATGCTATAAAGCCTTACTTGGGACCTGAACCTACACCTTGACACAACAGTGGCCATGTCTACATGAAACACTGACTGTGCAGTAGCTAGCATTACTGCATGGTAGCATCCCTGCATTTCTTCTTGGTGACACTGACTGTGCAGTAGCTTGTTACTACTGTGCAGCAGCATCACATTGTGCCATGAGATGCTACTACGCAGTAGTAATGAGCTAGTGCACAATAATGACCTACTTAAAATGTAATTATGAGCTACTGTGCAGTCAGCATTTTGTATAAGCACAGCCAGTGTAACCATGTCCATCAGATCTGGATCAGGCTGTTAGAAAACAATCTTCACATTCTAAAGTGTCTCCAATGGCTTGCTAATGCAAACTATTGAGTTTCCTTGTGATCTAATGAGAGATTGTGGAAAATGTTTATCCCTTAAGTAAGCTTATTCATTTGGCCTTTACAAGAAACCGAGGAAGCTGAATGGCAGGTCTGATATTTGTCGCTGAATGATGTTTGGACCTTTGGTAAAATGGAGACCCAGATCAGGCTCTTACTAATACTTTTAATTTAAGTGGGTCATAGCAACTTCAACATCTACTAGAAAGTTCAAAATACAGCAAGTGAGCCCTCTGGATTTATCAAGTTCTTGGACAGTGAGTTCCTGGACATTAAAATGAGCAGATTTTATCCAGCTGTGATCTGGGCAATGCCTTACAACCCCCCTGCCCCCTCCCCCCGACCCCGAAAAAGAGAAAAAAGTTTCATCTGCTTAGATTCAGACAAGCTTAGAAGGATTATAGAAGTAAGTTGCAAGCCATATACTTCATTTTTCAGGCTGCATTTGGTAGTCAGTATAACTCTTAATGCATTTTCAGTACTCCTCAACTGGTAACCTGGGTTGTATTCATAGTATCATAGTATCATAGTAGCTAGAGTCGGAAGGGACCTGGGCAGATCATCTAGTCTGACCCCCTGCCTTGGCAGCAAAGAGCACCGGAGTCAGATGACCCCAGCAAGGTGCTCATCTAACTTCCTCTTAAAAATCCCCAGGCTAGTAGCCTGTACCACTTCACCTGGAAGCTGGTTCCAGGCCCTAGCCGCCCTGACTGTGAAGTAGCACCTCCTAATATCTAATCTAAACCTACTCTCTGCCAG
>JAGPOW010002742.1:56042952-56055631 GCA_030014935.1 Caiman crocodilus | reverse complement strand
ATATTAGGAAGAAATTTTTCACAGTAAGGGTGGCCAGGATCTGGAATGGGCTTCCAAGAGAGGTGGTGCTATCACCTAGCTTGGAGGTCTTCAAAAGGAAGCTAGATAGTCACCTGGCTGGGGTCATCTGACCTCGGTCGTCTTTTCTGCCGGGGCAGGGGGTTGGACATGATGATCCATTGTGGTCCCTTCCAACTCAACAATCTATGAATCTACATCCCTCTCTTTCTGGCCCGGTAAATATTTAATTATTTGTTGAATATAGACTGCCTCAATAATAGGCACTGAGAAATAACTGACACTAAAACACAGAATACCCATAGAACAAAGATTAGAGCACTGACCTGAGAGATAGGAAGCTTCAGTTCAAATCCATTTATTGAATGAGTCAGAAAATGGATACGAGTATGTAGCTCACATCCTAGCTGAGTACCGATTAGACTATAGAGGGTTAAAGGATTACAAGGAAAGGTTACCAAAGGTTCCTGTTTTTCAGGGGAGTTAGACATGCCTCTGAGCACATCTATTGAATCAGGTGAGCACTGAAGAATATGTAGCTTGTGAATCCATTGAGACATTTATGTTAGATGGGTGTTGAGCATTAATCGAGTTCTAACAGCCTTGAGACTATGCACATGCTCATGACCAAAATCAGAAGTGCAGGCACTGAGAATATTATACTGGGCTAAACCTGGATACCAAGGAAACTGAGGCATCTTCAGGGTTCAGTAAGATATTTGAGAATGTAAGTTTTGGACTTGGACATCCCGATTAAAACAGTTATTTAACTGTTTAATGACTTTTGTTAAATTAGTTGATTTTGCCCCCCAAGTATTCATCTCACAAACAGCACCATTACAATTGGTGTACAATTAGACTTGCCCAGGAAAAAATGAGTCTCCCCCACAAGATGCATATACTTTCGTGGTATAATGTAACTAACTCCAAAATGCTGCAGTGTTGTGCTTCTCCTCCCAAGCTGTTGTTTTCAGGTGCATCCATGGATTCACTTCAAAGGAAAGGCTTTCTTTTGCCCCATTGTCTAAATGAAATCCACTCATTCACATGAGTAACATAATTATTAACAACACTGAAATGCCATTCATCTTGACATACCACTTTGATATTAGTTATCTCAGAATTACCTCATATAATTAATTTCCACCTTTACATTTTCTCAGAAATTATTTTTGATAACTGCATAAGTGCAGCATGCCACATAAAAAAAATATGACTATTCTGCAGACAGAACATGTAAAATATTATCAGTATCTGTCTCTGAATGAGATCAACTATTATTCTTCTTTCACACAGAATTTCCTTCCCATATTTATGTTGAAAAAATGTCAGCCTTAATTTGTTCTTCCTAATACCAGAGGAAAAGAATGGACCTCAATTTTGCTATCTGGAAGATCTGACCCATTTTAGGTTTATGAATCAACCTTTAGATACAGCTGAACCGTCCCCTCAACTTCTGCACTCTTCCGTCCTGACTTACCCTCTTATTCTTTGTATCCTGAAGTAGCTGTCAAAGAATGTATCCTTGCTTTCACCTCAGGAACAAGGGATATCCTTTACCCCCACTATATGGTAACTGGCAGAGTCCAGGTAGCATGACAATGTGAAGGAGAAGGAGGAAGAACTATAACTGAGTCCTGCTACCGAACAGCCACCACCAACCAACTGTGGCATAGGTATACATGGTAAACTTTAACCATTAATAAGCATTTGTGAATAACTCGTAGGTGAATTTTTCTTTTTTAAAACAAACCTCAGCCTAGAATTTGTCCCTTGTGCATATAAAATAGTGTTCCTTTCCAAAGAATGTCAAATAGTACACATTTAAATTAAAATCAATGTGTGTCAGACTGAACTGTTTTTCTTCTAAAGTGCCTCCTTTGTTTTCAATAATTCTATTAAAAGATCACTACTTCAAGTAGTAACAATATTCTTGCACCCATTCAAAATCTAATCACAAGAGTCATTTATAGACATACTTTTTTGTACCATTATATGTGGGAAAATCTGCTGCTTTGGAGCACACTGATGCGAACTGCACTGTGTAGTAGTATAAGTGGTGAAATACATGTCAGCCTGCAGAAAATGGTGGTGGTAAACTTTTGAACTAAAGCACCTTCTATGTGTTTTATTTCAAAAAAGTGTACTGCCGCCATTTTCTCAGCATTGACATGCATTTTGTTGCTTATACAACTGCAAGCATTGCAGGGCTGGGCACTTTTCAAAGTACCCAGCACTGCAATGCATACATGTATAAAAATGTAAGTAGAAATAAACAAAACTTGAAAGTTTCTGTTCCACAGATAATTCTGACAATTCAAAAGTGATTTTTGTTCTGAATTGGAATAGAAACAATTCCATTTTCTCCATTTTCTACGGAAGGGAAATTTCAAAAGAGTGAATGCTCTTATTAAAAGTCAACATTTCTCTGATTTTTCTGAAATAGAAAGAGCAGTTGGCTGTTCCAATTCCAGAAGACTTCTTGCATTGCCCTACTGGGTAGATGTGGTGATGGATGGCATGGAGAGAGAAACTTTGGAGAAGAGAGTCATCGGGACCCCTTCTAAGCCTCAATGGTGCTTAGGCTCTGGGAGGCCCTCGAGGCAACTTGAGTCTGTGAACCTGGAAAGCATCTGGGTAAGGCAGTGCGTGGATCAGTGCATGGTGAGTAGGCCCTGGGACCAGCTTCAGGCTGTTTAAGCCCCACATGGTGCACGAACAACATTACCGCTATAAGCCAGATGATTTGAAAATGCAGAAAGATGGCGGGCTATTTTCACTGCAGCATCAAGGTGGGCAAGATGCTGTGGGAGAGACAGGCAGAGCTGAGCATCCTGCAGAACAAAAATCATGCAGGATGTGGAAACTCAGTAGAACTCCACATACCTGATGCTAGAAAGGCTAATGAACCAACAGAAAGTTGTCTATGAGATGGCCTTGCTTGGGGAGATCGGGATCAGTGGTCCTCTTACCAGAGCTGAGTGGGGTACCATTTCCCAGATCTTGGCAGTCCTCAAGCCCTTCCTCGAGGCCACCAAGACCCTCAGTGGTAGTGATGCCCTCCTTAGCCAGGTGATCCCCGTGGTGAAGGAACTTGAGAACCAAATGGAGAAATTCCAGGGGATCCATGTTCCTGGCTGAGGCAGGTCACTGTCACCAGACATGCAGGCACTGGTGAGGTGGCTGAAGGAAGACATCAGGAGATGGCTGGACCCCTTGCAGTCTAGTATGGTCCATATGCTGGACGGCATGTGCAACCTGAGAGTGAAGGGGAGCTGGTGCACTGGCAGGAACAAAACCCTCCATTACTGAACACAGGTGCTGGTCAGAGTCAGGGAAGCCAAACGGCAGAGGCAAGGGGATGTGAAAGAGGGGGGATCCACTTTTCTGTGACAGCACTCTCAGCACTGCCATTGGCACCAGTTTAAGCCAATCTACTCCATGACAGCCGTTGCCAATGCAGGCCAAGGGCATGGCTTCAATGCTGGGGGTCCAAATGCATCAGACCTGAACCTGGAGCAGATAGCGCCGAGGCTTCATTGGCTACGTATCTCACCGAGGATGTGGAGCCACTGAACTGTGACCCCTTGACCTACTGGGCAAGCCACATCCAGGTGTGGCAGGATCTGGCCATGGCTGCCCAGCAACACTTGTCCCATCTACCAACCAGTGTTCTAAGTGGTAATGTATTCCCTCTCAGGATCGGGCCTGAGACTAGAGGCAGAGTGGGGTTTTTTTTGTGAGGAATGTGCCCTCACTGGTAGTTGGGTTTTGTTGTCTTTGATAGATTCTGGTGTGCAGTTTGTGGGGGTACTGGAGATCGTTGCCAGGTTTTGTGTTTTGAGCTGTAGGAAGTTGGCTTCAGTTCTGGTGATGAGGTTAGGTGCTTGTTTGAATGTGCAAACCACTTTTCAGAGCTGGGCCTATAAACTGGACTTCATCAGCCTCTTAGGTAATAGGTACAGAAACTCATGGACTCAATATACACAGTGGAATTCTGGCACACTGTGACCTATCAGCCATCTGACACCCCAGGCACCTCTGCACTTTTACCTGCGCTGCTACATCCCCCCTTTCCTCTCTACCCCCCACACCTGCCTGTCCCTCATCCCTGAGGCTTCTATTTCCACTTTCACTGACTGGCTTTCTTGCCTGCATTGCACGCCAGGCCAGCTTCTGGCTTCTTTACTATTCCTTCCATCCAGGACCTACTGAAGGTACTTCCTCAGCCTGACAAAAGGGTTTTCAACCCTAAAGTTTCCAAAGATATGTTTTTAAGTACTCCTTTTTTCTTCTTAATAAAGATATAGACATAAAAAAAGGTAAGCCATCACACACCATGAATAACATCATATGTCTAACGCAACATCTTTACTTCTTGCAATTCCTTTATTGAAAGAAAGATATATATCCTAAGATATTTCTCCAACTATTGTTTTTTCCCCCACATAATAAACATAAAAAGCACAAGATAAGCCATCACATACCATGAGTAACATGTACAACATCTTTACTTTTTGTTTTCAATTCCTTTATACAAAAGAAAGGCTCTGTGATGGTTCAGTTTGGCTCTCTCAGATGCTGCTGGTACTGACTGCTTAGTCACCCAAGTTATTTTTTTTTTTACCAGCTGCTGTTTACAGTGGTGAACCAAGCCTAGGCTAAAGGGGAGGAGGAAGCCTCACTGGGGAGACAGCTGTTATGCAATGCTCTGGCACCAGGAAGGGTGCATCTCAACACACACACACTCTCCCCTCCCCTCCCCCCTGCACTTGAGAGGAAAAGAGCATGACAGTTCCCAGACTGAGGCTGTAGGGGAAGAGGAAAACTCACTGGGGCACACTGCCATGTGGTGCAGATGCCCCAGCACCAGGAATGTTGCACCTGAACACGTACATGCAGTGTCACCCACCCATGTCAGGAGTTTTGCCTGCCTGCAGCCAGAGGTGCAGGGCCCCAGAACCCAGACTCTCCCTGTACCTCTCATTCACAGCTGGCAAGCTTTGTGGCTGCAGCAGGGCCTAGCTGGCCTGCAGTTTTCACCCCACCCAGTACCTTCAAGCACACTCAGTGTCACAAATTCTTCTTGTCAGCAGTTTGAGGTGCAGTTTCCCAGAAGCCTTTCCACCCATCTCCTTGAAACGTCTCAGGATTTGTGGCCTCAGCATGAGTTACTATCACTGCAGTTTTTACCATGCTGTTACCACACACACAAGTTTTGCGTTCACAATGTTGAGTTGCAGTTTTCCAGAAACTCCTGCACATATCACCTTGAAACTTGGCAAGATTTATGCTGTCAGCAGAGGATGCCACTCCTGCAAGTTTCATCCAAATCAGCCAAAAAAACAAAGTTATAGATATTTCATTGATTCTCCATTATACTCTATAGCCGAATCTCTGCATCTTCCAAAGCCTATTGAGCCATATCGAGTTGGAAAAATCCAAATCAAATCACTGGCATCCTGTCATGGGATGGGGTCCCCAGGGATGGCCAAGATACCCATAGGGCTCCTTGACCATGACAATCCTGCCCAACAGGCACCCTCTTTCTGTCCTGCCATGTCTTGTCGTATAATAAATAGGGAGGCTGCGCTCGAGTTTGCATTTTGCGCCCGGTCCTGATAGACCTTACTGAACCCTGTGAGTTCTTGGACCTCTTTTGGGTCCTGCTCCAAAGTGGATGTCTCTTAGGACACCATCAGCCTCATAGGCTAGAGGTGTGGGTCCAAACTGCCCCTTTACCATGGCCCAAGCCTCACAGATGGCATTCACACGGTGTCCCTCTGAGGATAGTTTATCTTGGCCTCTGGTTGTCACTACTCTCTCTGCAGCCCTGTCTCTCCCTCAGTGCCCCTTGGCACTGGGGTCTAGTCACCTATTAATACTGAGCTCACACTGGCACTGGGGTCCCCACACGGTAGTGGGCCCCCAATGAGAACTCCTCCTTCCTCAATAGCCTCAGCCCAATCCCCCAGCTTACAAACAGAAATCAAAATACAAGCCACTGGGCTATAACATAATGCAAGCAGCTCTGTCCTTTTAAAAGAATCATACTTCCCACCCCAACACTATGTGTCTTGTAGGCAAGGGTATCTGTTGAGCTCCCGAAGTCCCTTAATCTTACCAGAATCTGAATGGGCAGCCAAGCCTCTTCACTTAGCTTCCTCCAGGAGACCTCCTTCCCCCTTGGCTGCTGGCAAAGAACTAATGGTATGGTCCCAGCCCTGGGGTTTATATATGCCCCAGGCCCTGCCTCTTCCAGTGGACTGACTACCTGCAGGTGCAGGCTAATTCCCTCATTCCTGTTGCCATGGTAACTTGCAGCTGAGAGGTTTCTGACTGACTGCTAGGGCTCTCTGCCTAGGCAGTTTCTGCCCCTAAAGGAGCAGGTACTTTAGTGCCGTGCGACATCCAAGTTGGTTAAATCCAAATCACAGAGGTCACTATTCATACAAGCCTAACAAAAAGTAGATCTTAGGTATAAATGGTTTAATGAAGTTTTAGCAGCAGCATCATAATATGTCCATTGTCATGCGTTCATTTTCTTACACACGCTTTCAGAGAAAATATGTAGTGAAAAATCTGGAGAATAATGCACCCTTTGGTAGTGCACATTTTGTGCAGGATAGTTAGTATAGGATAATTTCTGTAGTGTTTAGTATACTGAACAAATTTGAAGGAAAATGATGAATTTAGAAATGAAACAATTTTAATAGGTGCAGGATTTACCTACTGATGGCACATATTAATTAATAGTAAATGTCCACCCAAGAAATACAATCCTTTAAATTTGAACTTTAATAAGTTTAAAATAGTTCAAAGTAAAGGATTTATTTTAGGTTATAAGAGATCAAGATTAAAATATTTGTATTTATTTTTACTTTACCATGACGCAGCTACTGTAGGACTCTCTTATTATTTCCATGAGACAAACTCCTGTAAATATTCGACATATAATACTTAATGAGACGGTCAAGTACTTAAGGTAATGGACCAGTATTTTAGAGATTCAGATTAAATTCCTAGATCTATCAGTCTTGTACACTTAAAAAAGTCAAATTCTCTCTAGTTTTCCTGTTTTAAACAGAGATAAGAAAATAATAGAGATAGCAATGGTTCATGTAACCCACCCTTTTGTCTACTTAAGCTAATAGCTCTCAGGGGCAAGAGTATCTCTTACTATGTGTATGTAATGGGTCCTTTGGGTCTTACTTTAATATAATCATTTATGTAAAAAGTCTTTATAATAATTATCTTCAGATAAATTGCAGGCTATGGTGCAAATCCTGCCAGGATGGAACTGGCCAAACATAGGAAGAAATATATTTGTTTCCATAAATACAAAAATGAGGCAAATATATTAATGTAGTATACAAAACTGAGAAGCTTCATGGCCAAGCTTTTGTTCAGTAGGAACTTAAAATACTGAGGAGTCAGATTCTTACTATGATTGATATTTTTAAATGATTGAAGTAATGTACAGAACAAAAAATTATTATTTTAGGTCTATGATTGGGGACCATCAGCTGTGGAATGTCAGTTTCCCTTATGAGTATTCCATCGAAGTTTTCATAAGTTGACTTAAAAATATTTATCAATATTTTATTTTGGAGTTTTGTGTAGA
This sequence comes from Caiman crocodilus, assembly GCA_030014935.1. NCBI lineage: Eukaryota > Metazoa > Chordata > Crocodylia > Alligatoridae > Caiman > Caiman crocodilus. The sequence goes on along the minus strand of JAGPOW010002742.1, from coordinate 56,047,989 downwards.
AGAGGAAAAAATAAAAACAACATTAAATGTTTTGGTTGACCTAAGCTAAAATTTTGTTTAGGTTCTTGGTTTATACTTTTTTTTCTGATTTGCCTTAGGGATAAATTCTAACTCTCAAAATTCCTCAGATAGATCTAAATCCAATTTTTTCTTATTTTATAATTAACCAAAATGAGTCCCTTAGATTTCTCAAGATATTTAGGCCTCTAAGTCACATTATCTGTAATACTTTTACAATCTGGGCTTACAATCAGACACATACCTGTAGTTTTCCTTCTGCACAAATTACTTTCTTCTGGCAGTGTAAGTACCTTGCAACTACATTTCTATATTTCTTAGTTTCTCCTTGCCTCTTCACTTTCTTCTCTACCTTCTGTCTGGTGGCTTTCCTATATTCTTCTCTTGGGATACTAGTTAAAACAGAACCTACAAGATAATGCCAGGGTTCTCTGACTTTCCATGGCCATTGAAAACACATTGCTACATCCATCATCAGACTGAAAAATTTATTTAGAATCTTTCCCATGATGTTAGTGGCAGATCTGTTTTATAGCATTTTTCTTCAGGGAAAATAAAGGAATGAAAAAGTTTGATAGACAGAGGCTCTATGGTATCTATTATCAGCTACAAGGCAATAAGAACAGACTTAATGACACCATGAGAACACCTAGAGTAATATAATTGCTTTAGGCAAAGAAAAACAGCCAAAACACTTTCAAACTGTTCCTATTCTGTCTGTTATTCTTTGCTGATCATCCGTATAAGAAGAGACATATAGGTAAATTAATTTTGATGCATATATACATGAATATTGTATTTCTTAATGAAATTTTTTGCATGACTTGCAAAAATAGATATTTTTTCATATATGATGTGACACAATTTTAATATTTTTTGTGTTTTTTTGTACTACTATTCATAGTTTTATACTTTCATAGTTGGTAGGGTTGGAAAGGACCCAAGCAGAACATCTAGTCTGACCCCCTGCCATGGGCAGGAAAGGATGCTGGAGTCAAATGACCCCCAACTAGGTGACTGTCTAGCCTCCTTTTGAAGACCCCCTAGGGTAGGAGCAAGCACCACTTCCCTTGGAAGTTGGTTCCAACTCCTAGCCACCCTGACAATGAAGTAATGCCTCCCAATATCTAGCCTGAATCTACTCTCAGTCAACTTATGGCTGTTGCTCTTTGTTACCCCCGGTAGTGCTCGGGGGAACAGGGACTCTCCCATTGCCTACTAGTCCCCCTTGGCAAGTTTATAGGTGGCCACCAGATCCCCTCTCAGCCTTCTATAGTGGAGGTTGAACAGGTTCAGGTCCCATAGCCTCTCTTCATAGGACCTGCCCTGCTGCCTCCTAATCATGCAAATGGTCCTCCTCTGGACCCTCCCGATGCTGTCCACATCCCTCCTGAAGTGCGGCGCACAGAACTGGATGTAGTAGTCCAACTGAGGCCTGATCAATGTCACATAGAGGGGGAGGACTGACTGCTAGGGCTCTCTCCTTAGACAGTTTCAACCCTTAAAGGAGCAGGTACCTTAATGCCACATGACACATCCAAATTGGCCAAATCCTCCTTGAACCTGCTTGTAATACATCTATGGATTTATGACAAGGTGTGGTTAGGCTTCCTGACCACGTCCCCACATTTGCAGCCCATGTTTACCTTGGAATCAATAGAAATTCCAAAATCCTTCTCTGCCTCTGTGTTGACGAGAAGGGAATTTCCCAGCCTTAGGTATGCTGCTGGTTATTCGCTCCCAGGTGCAACACCTTGCAATTGTCCATATTGAAACCAATCCTATTCTCATCTGCCCACCTCTGTAACCTGTCAAGATCCAGTTGTAGCCTGTCCCTTTCTTCTAGCATGCTCACTTCTCCCCACATCTTAGCGTCATCTGCAAACTTGAACAAAGTGCTTTTCACCCCTTCATCCAAATCGCCAGTGAAGATATTGAACAGTGCAGGCCCAAGGACTGAGCCCTGGGGAACTCCACTGCCCACATCTCTTCAGATCGAAAATGACCCATCCACCACCACTCTCTGGGTGTGGCCCTCCAGCCAGTTAGTAACCCATCTAATTATGTATGCATCAATACCACAGATGCCTAATTTTTTTAATGAGGATGGGGTGAGAGACAGTGTCAAAGGCCTTCCTAAAGTCCAGGAAGCCTACTTTCACTGCCACAAGGCATCCAAGGCTTTTGTCACCTAGTCATAGAAGGCCACCAGGTTGGTCTGACAGGACCCGCCTCTAATGAACCCGTGTTGATTGCCCCTAAGCATAAACTCCCCTGCTGGCCCCTTGAAGATGTGCTCCTGGATAATTTTCTTAAAGAGCTTCCCCAGGATTGAGGTAAGACTAACGGGCCTATATAATTTTCTGGTTCCTCTTTCTTTCCTTTTTTGAAAATGGGGACCACATTGGCCTTTTTGCAGTCATCAGGCACCTCACCAGAGCACCATGAATGCTTGTAAAGCTGTGCCAGGGGTCCTGCAATGACCTCTGCCAGTTCCCCAAGCACTCTGGGGTGGAGGTCATCAGGACCTCCTGATTTGAACACATCTATTCCCTCCAGAAGTTCCCTGACTAGGTCCTCATTGACCCTGGGCCTGGCTGCGCCTCCCCTGCATCTGTCTGGAATCCCAGCGGGGGAGAAGTCCCTGTCCCTGCTCTGAAAAATGGAAGCAAAGAATCTGTTAAAGAGATTAGCTTTGTCTTCTGATGCGACCACCAGATTACCAAACATGTCCTGCAGAGGCCCCACATTACTTGGTACCTTCTTTTTACCCCTATGTTTTTAAAAAAGGACTTCTTGTTATCTTTGATCTGGGTTGCTAGTCCCAGTTCCATCTCTGCCTTAACCTTCCTAATAGCCCCACTAAAATCTTAAGCCAAGGAGGTATAATCCTCCTTGGCAATAGCTCCTCCCTTCCATTGTGTGCATGCCTCCTATTTGGCTTTGAGGCATTCATGGATGCTTCTGGTGAGCCACGGGGGCTTTTGAGCACTCCTGCCTTCTTTGATCCACGTGGGGATTGTCACACTTTTGGCATGGAGGTTCATCTCCTTAAGAAATGACTACTCTTCTTGGACTCCCAACTCCCCTTCCCTTTTGGACCTCATTACTTCCCCAACTAGCTCCTTACCTCACTGAAATCCACCCTCCTGAAGTGCAAGGTTGGTGCCTTGCTGCAGGCCTTTGACACCCTGTGCTGGATGGTAAATTTCAGTAGATGATGGTCGCTATCACTCAGGTCATCGAGCACCCACAGTCCCCTCACCAAGTCATCACCTGTGGCCAGGACCAGGTCCAACAAGCCATTTCCCCTGGTGGGACTGTACACCTCCTGGGTTAGATGTAGGTCCTGTAACTCGGCTAGGAACCTGCATGAGTGGTCAGACCTGGCTGACTGCTCTTCCCAACAGATGTCCAGGTAGTTTAGGCCATTCATCATGACCATGTCCCTTGACTTAACAGCCTCTGTGAACTGACTTGAGAATACTTGGTCCAGCTCTTCTCCCTGCTTAGGTGGCCTGTAGTAGACCCCCACCGTTAGGTTCCTTTTCCCCCGACCGCCTTGTATTCTGACCAAGAGCACCTCTGGCTGCCTATCTCAGGCCCAGTGCTGTATGCAGAGAATGTCTATTGTTCTTTGACATAGAGCGCCAAACCCCCACCTTTCCTCCCTGTTCTATCCCACCTATACAGCCTATAGCCCTTCAAGTTTACCACCCAGTCGTGCATTGGATCCCAACAAGTTTCAGTGAGCCTCACTATATCTGGGTTTGTGTTAGCTAGCAGGAGGAAACATTCTTTCTGCTTGTTCCCCATTCTACAAGCATTAGTATAGAAGCATTTAAGGCCTCCTGCGGGTGTATGCGCCTCCCCCATAATCCCCGGACTGTCCAGGCCCCTGTGTCTCACCTGGGTATTTCTTGTGCTCATCACTTGACTTGGCTAGGCTGTTCTTGAGGTGTCTCTTGGTTTGGTATTCTGTGGCTCCCTTGGTCCTCATCCTCCCCCTCTCCCAATGTCCCTTGTTTAAAGTCCATTGGAGGAGATCAGCCAACCTGGAAGAGAACACACGCTTACCTTTGGATTATTATTTATTTGCATTACCACAGTCCCTAATAATTTTCAAGACAGACTAGAATCCCACTCCATTAGTTCTGTTCAAACCATTGGTGAGCAAAACTGATTTATTTCTGTTTACTAATAAAAAAGCATACATTTTTTCCCACTATTTTTGTTGAAGCAAAATAAATGTTATTCCATGTCAATTTTGATTTCTTTTAAAGAGTCATAGATTCATAGAATCATAGAAGTAGGGTCAGAAGGGACCTTGTAGATCTTCAAGTCTGACCCCCTGCCTGGGCAGGAAGAAAACTGGGCTCAATTGACCTGAATCAGATAGGCATCAAGCCAGTTCTTAAAGACCCCCAGGGTAGGAGCCAGCACCACTGCCCTTGGATGTTGGTTCCAGATCCTAGTCACCTTTACTGTGAAGTAGTTCTTACAGATGTCTAATCTAAACCTACTCTCCAACAACTTGTGGCCGTTATTACTTGTTATCCCAGGGGACGCTAGGGGAAACAAGGTCTCCTCTAAACCCTTCTGGTCCCCCCTAGTGAGTTTATAGATGGTCACGAGGTCCCTCCACAGCCTTCTCTTGTGAAAGCTGAACAGGTTCAGGTCCCATAGCCTCTCATTGTAGGGTCTGCCCTGCTGTCCCTGGATCATGCGGGTGGCCCTCGTCTGGACCGTCTCAATGTTGTTCCCATCCCTCTTGAAGTGGGGTGCCCAGAACTAGACACATTACTCCAGCTGTGGCCTGACCAGTGTCACATAGAGGGGGAGGATCAACTCCTTGGACCTACTTGAGATGCACCTGTGGATGTACGATAAGGTCTGGTTAGCCCTGCCAACCGTGACGTTGCATTGTCGGCCCATGTTCATCTTGGAGTCAATGATGACTCCAAGATCCCTTTCTGCCTCTGTGCTCTCAAGAAGGGAGTTTCCCATCTTATAAGTGTG
>JAGPOW010002742.1:55990707-56035819 GCA_030014935.1 Caiman crocodilus | reverse complement strand
TGTCACCATTCCGATGTCAGCAGCATGTCCTCCACTCCACGAGGCTCGTCTGGTGAGGGAACTCACCTCCTGCTGGTCCACCAGGTCAGATCCAAACTCCATGACCAGGCGTCCCATCCACATAGCTAGGGTTTCTGCTGACCTCATCTTGGACCTCTTACACAAAGCATGTAATTCAGTCCAGGTTCTTCCTTGGTAAGTACTGGCAGCAGTGCAACCTGCACTTATCACTTGACTCCTCCTTGCCACAGGGTGTGTGGCTACCTGAGCCCTCGCTGCATCTGATAAGAAACTCGGTCACAGTTTGGTTCCTTCCACCTCCCGATCATGGCCCAGAGGTGGGCTCATGGGGATCTTGGGGGGTGGAGTCGCTACTTCCACCCGCCCACCAATAGCTCCGCCCTCCTCTTCTACCTTTCCGTGGTGGCTCCCCTTCTCTTCTGTAATACTGTGGCAGCTCCTCTCCTCCTCTGCCTTCCCGTGGGCAACTCCGCCCTCCTTCTTGACCTTTCCATGGTGGCTACCTTCTGTTTCACTGCCATCTTGTGATGATGGGGGACCCAGGCTTTCCTCCATAGCTGCAACCCGCTTGACCGTGTGAAGGGCACACTATCAGGCTTCCAACTTAGTCCTTTCCTGCATCAGGGACGTGACTGTATGGAACATTATTCACAGCATTTTCCCCTTCCCATACTCTGTGCCAGTCCCTTCCATCATGGAATCTCCCTCCGGCTCCACTTCTCCACGGAGCTCCGAAAGCTCCAACTCTCCCAACTCTGATAACAACATGTCCCAGTTAACTAGTGCTGGTCTCTTGGTCTCCTGTACACAGCGCATACAGCGAACAAATTCCTGACTGAGAGCTATATCTTCCTCGCTCGGCTTTTGTCCAGCTGAGGACTCACTGCCCCCTTGGTCTTGGGATTTAAATTGAACTTGCTCACTCCCCAACACACATCCAAAAGCTCTTGGGTGAAGACACACTTCCCATTCTTTTGCAGGTTCCCCTTCTCCCTCAAGCATATGACATTTTCCACTGTGTCAAGGGCAACCCTCAACCAGTTTTAGCTCCATTACATCTTCCCAGTGTACCAATCCTGTTCATGACACCATGTGGGGGCCGAGAAACACTGGCAGAATGGGGCTGCCTATAGAGCAGAACTGGTTGGACAAGAGGCAGCAGTGGATGTAACAAAAAAACTTTACTCACAAGCTGTATACACGAGGTAGGCAGTATAGGCACAATCTGTAGACAGACAAAACAAAAACTGTAGACAGGCACACCGTTACTCACACTTACACAGGGATGGGATATGTCGTGGTGACCGTGACGGGGAGACGATGGTGGGTGATCAGGCCTCCTCTGTGGCTCCGAAGTACACATGGGGATCTCTCCCTACACGTGTTCAAGCACTCCTCCAATTTGGGTGGGCACTGCCCAGGGCTTTTATGCGGCCAGCAAACCAATTGCTGACCGCCACGTGTGCATAATTTCCTCTAAGCCAATCATGAGCATGCACTCCACAGTGCAACTGCAAACTTTTGGTGGGCTCTGATCTTGCACCAAGGACTTTTCCCGCCTCACAGGGAAAATCCCTGCACCTGAGACTCACAATGTGCCTAACACAGCTGTGCTGAGGCACCTGTTTAACCATTCAGCTCTGACACTTAATATCTAAACAAATGACAGAAAAACACTTGATGTCTTCATTCAGCAAACACCTTTATCACACAGACATAATTTTCATCTGTCACACCCTGGGAGCATCATCTTGCCACTCCAAGTGGTGGAACCTTGTACAAACAGCATCCAAAATCAAAAAAGGGGCCAAATCAGGTCCCCATGAACTGGGACTTCCTTCAAGGGGAATGGACAAACACTCCCCCAAAAATGCCTTCCCTCACTTCTCCCACCTCCAAGCCACTCTGGGAAGCATGAACAACACCCCCCCCACACACACACACATACACACAAACCGCCCCCCCAATCCCAAATCCTAATTTGTAAGACCTTACATTTACTTACTCTTTTTTTTTTAATTTAATTTATTTTTTTTTACTTATTTTTATTTTATCTTTCAGTGGCTGACTTTTTTCATTTTAACACTTTCCACCACTCCATTTCTTTTCCACCTCCCATTTCATTACTCACTTCCATCCCATTAACTCTTCACCTCCCAGCTTTATTTTCCTGCCCTCCATCAGCCCTTCCCTTACACATCCCCACCTAGAGCAGAGATACAAGCTTACCTTGGATTACCAGGTATGTAGGGGCAACTCACAGCTTTAGCTCTTAGTCAGGCCTCTGCTTGCCAAACCTCTAGTGGCAAATCACAGCTGTGCAGGTGGGGGACAGTCGGATAAGATTTTTAGCCCACAGGTATGACTATTCCAAACTCAAGATAGCAATAATACTGATCAACATTTGAGCAGCTCAAAGTAAAATGTGTAACAAGGCTCTCATTTACCATAATTAATTATCCTTATTGTTTCCATTAGACATTTGAACAAAAAACAGTAAAATAGTCTGACCAAATCACTACACTTACTACATCACTTTTTTAACATGCCAAAAATGAATAAACCATTAGTCAAATGACTTTCTCTGCCATTTAAAATATACAAATTTTAAAATAAGAAAAGCATAAAAAAGGAATGGCTGCCAGTTTTGTTTTTTGAAGCTTAATTATATTTAAAGTGGATTGTGAGGAAAAGCTGAAAGAGAAGGAAGGTAAAAATTAATAAACTTTCTAGTGGGGAGAAGAGCTGTCAGTAGTTACTTGATCCAGACCTTGTGAAGTCTTCATTTTTTCTTAGTAAAAGAACATTATTAATTTCAAGTCATTCTAACCTGAAAAGACAGTTGGATGTCTGACAAGCAGATTACCATACTAACAGCAGGGTGTTACAATATGAGCTCTACAATGCTTATGCAGATGTTTTGGAGTCCAATTGGTAGGACCTACTAGCTTATTAGATGCAAAGCAAATAGTAATGTGGAATATACACTACTAGCATGGGAAGCCAAACACAAATAGTTTAAATTAAGCAGGAAAATATATATATATATATATTAAAATGCAATTCAAGGTATCAAAGATCCAAGACATTTAGGTTTCCTCACTCCTCATCAACTTGTTCATCTTCTAAGGTTTAGCTTACAATTGCATTGTTTTTGCAATTCTCGTCAGGGTACCTTTGATATTTTGGAGATACTGCACAAAAAAATCCCAGAACCTCCTCGAGTTGTAAAGTTCTTTCTTAAAAGTGACCGCATGCTAATTTCCACATCACAAGAAGATGACATTATAGATGTTAGGGTGACAGGATTTGGATCTTTGGGAGCACTGGATGTGCAGCTGAATAAAGGCTTGTATATGTGTCTCAGCAAAAGCTGCTGGTCACAAGGCAAAATGATATATTAAGAATAACCTTGCAAATGCTTAAGCAAGCAGTTTTGTAATAATGGGGTAGTATGTAGCATATATGGTCTCACCAGCTTTCATCAGGAGATAAAGCAGAAGCAAGGCCTTGGAGATGGTGCTGAAGTCCTCAAGAAACCAGAAAAAAACCAGCAAGTGACCAGAGGAAGCCTGGTTCAAAGTCTTACGCATGCGCTCTTAGCAGAGAGGCATGTAAAAGAATGAAATGCATAGGCAATCCGATGTTAATGAAGTAAGCAGTAAACAAAGGCAGAGCTTGAAATAGGAGGAAGTGTGGCTGCAACCTGAGGACAGACATAGGTGGAGTGAATGTTAATGAGTATAAACCAAGGTGTATAAAATGTAAAAAGAACTAATGTACATTGCTGCTCCCCTGGTTTCATGGACTGCGTTTCTGTGAGAGAGCTCACCCAAAGCTGTCTTCATTCTAAAAAAAGCTGTTGTGAGAATGTGTGCTGGTGTTTGCTCGCTGCTTGTTCTGGCTAATGAGTAACAGGATCCATGAGCAATTGGATTAACATCTCCCTAGCTGTTGGGCACTGCATGTAGTTGGGGTCTAACAATAGAGTCATTAAACCCCCTTCTTGTCCTTTCCTCACCACTTTCCATTGTTTTGGCATCTGCAGACTCCATTTCTGCTGCAGCATGGAGCACAAAACACAATCCCAACCCACCCCTGTAGCAGCATGGGGCTGATGCTGCTGCTACTCCTGCTCCTATGGGTCAGGCTGGACCCCTGCTCTGAGCCACAGGTTGGAGCAGAGACAGAGTCTGCTGGCATTGGAACAAGGATAAGTGTTAGAAGAAGGGGGGAAGGGGATCTTGAGACTGTTGGAGAACGTGCATAAGAAGACAGGCAACTGGGGGTCAAGCAGAGCTGAGACAGGCAGCAGGGGGCAAGCTGCTTGACCCCTCACAAATACCTGCTTCCCCACCTTCCCCTATCACCACCTCCCTATTGCCTGCTCCCGACAACTGTCACCCCCACACCTGCTCTTCTACCACTGTTTTTCCTGCTGTAGTGGTAAAGAAACAAATTTAAGATGAGCCTCCAATAATTAGATTCTAGACATGGAAAATTATAATGAATCATCTTAAATTCAGGGTCATCTTAGATTCAGGTAAATATGGTAGCTGCTTTCTCTGCTAACCTCTCTGCGTTCCACATGTAATAATGATCTGTCACCTTTGAATGGTCTTGTTCTTTTACAAGATTAATTTATCTATTCAAATGTATTTCTTTTGTTTTGAAGATACTTCTGCTCGTATCGTTGTTCCTACTTCAAAGACATCTTTCGTTCCTTTATTATGGTTATTTCCATTTACATGGATTTAAATATGATTAATTGATTCTGCTGTTATAGTGATTAGTCTGTATCTGTTTGTCCAAAAGTTTGCCCAACCTCTCTCCCAACCATGCTATTGGTCCAATAAAAGTTAAAAAACGGAAATCTTGCATCTTCATGATCAAATATCCTTCCACCTAATCAGCTGTTTCTTAGTTTCAGGGAGAATTCTTATCAGAACAGTGGTTTACTAGGAAATCCTTTGAGGCTTTTAGCTGATACATAGTTTGTTCAATATCCACTTCAACTTCTTGAAGCATTTTACTTGTGATGTTGACTTCCTAAAGTATATCTTGTCAAAGTACCAGCCTGCACAAGAATTTATACTTACAGCAGATTCCGTAAACAAAGACATTCAGCATCACTTTCTGGAATCAAACAAAATGGATGCCTCAAACTTTGGTCAAGCTAAACTACTAGTCATAAAATGACCGTGACAGTTAAGTGGGGAATTGCTGGCTCTGAATGTTAGAGTGGACAAAGGAAAATGTTTGTTCTTTGTAATTCCCCTGCAACTGCTTCACTCATAAACCGCAGCCTTGAGATAGCAGGAAAGTATGTGCCTGTTCTTTCTAAGATAACAGAAAGTGCAAGTTAGTTGTCTTTGACTGCTTACTAAGGGAATTTTATTTTGTAATCTTGTCCTGTGTAATGACTGTTCAAAAGCTTATATACACTGCATGATTCTGTTTGAAAGCAGAGACCTCCCTAGAGTACTTGGTGAATCCATGTTGCTCTGAGTTCTCTCCTACAGCTGTGGATCTGAATAAAAGCTTCTACTGACCTGACCCTAAAGTCTACACGTGTTTTTCCATGACAACTTCTACTTTTGGTTCCTGTGGGTTCCTCAGGTTTTGAAACACTGTCAATTGAAATCAAAGCACTGTAACACTTTTGAAACTTGGAACTGAAATATGTAGATTACATCAATGTGGATTTGTTAGTTTAATCTGCTTAAAAGTTTTAGAAACAGGTTGATCAAATATGGGATTATATCCTTGTGCTGCTACAAGACCACAAAAATGTAGAAACATTTTGAAGGCTATCAAAAAATATATCACTGTTTCTGTGCAATAATTCATGGACTTAATAAATGTGACATTAAAAGTATGTGAGCAGAACATTCTTGTTCTGCTGAATTATCTTCTTAATTCTACTGTGTTTACCTTTCATATTTTCCCCAGGTGGCATAGGTTTTACCTGTCAGATCATGGAGCAATACTCACATTTATTTTAATTGTATACTCAGTGCAAGTTGTGTTATTTTCCAAAATCCAATACAATAATTTAATTATAATATTAGCTTTTCTTGCCTCAGTTGCTTCTTCTACAGAAACAAAGCTAACAGTCATAGTCACCTGCATGGTTTACTAATATGTTCAACTCAGTCAAGTATAGTAGAATATTACTTGGCAGTTTTCAAAGCACAAATAATTTCCTTTTTGATCATCTTCCCAAGAATTTGAATAATGTAATTTTGAATACTTTTGCCCAGGCAATGACCATGAATTTCTTCTAAACCAGTTTAATGAGAGATACTTTTTCAATACAAGGTCATATTTTGTAAAAGATCCAACAGATTTAAAAAATGTACCATTGAGAGTAATACTGCTTGTTTTTGAATCTTGTAATGGAACATTTTATATTTTGTGCAGCATGATTTGAAATGATTTTTTTTTTAATTTAAACAGCTCAGATAATTCTGTCAGAAAATTAAAGTGGTGCCAGTTTTCTTTATCTAAGAAAACAACATTGCTTCAGTCTAACATCTTAACATAAAATAGCTGTTCATATAATGTACCAATTTCTAATATGATTCTAGGATACTCTGTATGTTTTACTAGTCTTCAATACTGTGATGGGATAAAGCAACAGAGTTGGACAACTTGAAACAGAAGCAACAAAGAGTATTAGGGGGCTGGATTAGCTAATCCTTTGTGGTCCCTTCCAGCCCAAATGTCTATGAAATGAAATCTATGAAATGTGAAGTGAATAGAAAAGTGAATTTTGTATTGTGCACTCTCCATTTGAAAGTTGGCATAAGTCATAAGAAAATCTGAATGTTTTGGTCCAGTACTATCCACAGAAAAATGCTTAAAATTGTTTGCACTGGCCTAGAATTGATAAGCAAAAGGCAAATTCTGTCACTGATTACCTGGCAAGATCATTCAGTGCTCAGAGATTCCTCTCTGTAAGCTCCTCTGTATGCCTTACATAAATGCGTATTTGTTTCACAATATTGATGTTTGAAGACATAACCATACCCACAAATGGAGTTACCTTACTAGTGACATTTTCTTTTCATGTTTTCTTCTTTTAGGCCTAATGGAAATATCATACAACAAAACCTTCTTCTTTAAGAATATTATTTGTAGTCAGAGGAACACTGACATTTTGAATGAACATTCACATTGAGAAATTTGATGGTTCAGTTGGAAGCACAATGATTGATTTTAGAAATCTTAAGTGTTTGACTTACTTTCATATTGTTGACTTCTCTTTTAGGAAAATTCATCTCTGGAAAGGAAATTTTTATTTTGAAAAGACTATCACTATCACTTTCAGACTATCACTATCACTTTTGGCCATAATGATTTGTATTATTGCTGAAATATCCAGGTACACATGTACATACTAGTAAATAAAAATTGCCATATATGTGCTGACTTAAAGAAAAGTGCTACCAGTTATCAGCTGTTGCTGAATAGCAAGATGCTCAGCATTGTGAACTTTAATGGAAAATAATTATTTTCAGTGATTAATAATTTACCATTTTGCCTTTTGCCATCCCTGTTTGTTTGTTTTTTTTGCTCCAAAACAGGTGGCCACTTATTTTACCCACCCTTAAAGCCAGCCCAGGCAGTTTGTCTTATTATACTGTACAACAGAACTAAAATAGGGAATCATGTCAAACTGAGTTTACAAAAGAATGCTTAAGTACAGACAACTTACTTTTAGTTTTCTATCTAAGCCATGTCACAGTACATGAAGATATCCCCTTCTAAACACCTTTAGAGGTCACTTAGTGGGGCTCACAGAAACCTGGTAGGATCTTACCCACAACTGGGTGGTGTGTATTCAGGGATACACACTATATAGAAGGGACAGGACTGGAGAGAAAAGCAGGGGAGGAGGGGTCACCCGCTATATCAAAGAGAAACTCACATCATCAAGAATTAGCTCTGAGGCAGAGGAAGGTCAGGCAGAGGCACTGTGGGTCAAACTTCAAGGGGGGCAAGGTGAAAGGGATCTCACAGTGGGTGTCTACTACAGACTACCCTGTCAAGGGGTTGAGCTGGACCAGGATTTCTCAGTAAAGGAAGGCCTTTAGGTCTAGGGATGTCATTGTCATGGAGGACCCAGACATCTGCTGGGAGAAGCAGTCAACCAGGTCTGACCATTTGTGTAGGTTCTTAGCTGAAATACAGGACCTCCACCTTATCCAGGAGGTGCACAGCCCCACTAGGGCTGGACCTGGTCTTGGCCACTGGGAACAACCTGGTGAGGGGACTGCAGGTCCTTGACTACCTGAGTAACACTGATCATCGCCTGCTGGAATTCACCATCCAGCGCAGGGTGTTGAAAGCTTATATCAAGACTAAAGCCCCTGACTTCAGAAAGGTCAACTTCAACAAACTTAGGAGATTAGTGGGGAAGGCATTGAGGGCCCAGAAGGTAGAGGATATGAGACTCCATGAGGGATGGTCATACCTTAAGGGGATGGTCCTGCAGGCTCAGAGTGTGACAGTCCCCAAGAGAAAGAAGAGGAGTTATAGTGCTCTGAAACCCCTATGGCTCATCAAAGCCATTCGAGAATGCCTGAGGGCCAAAAGGGAGGCATACACCTGGTGGAAGGGAGGAGCTATCACCATGGAGGAATACTCCTCCTTGGGCTGTGAGTGTAGGAGGGCTTTTAGCAAGGCCAAGGTGGGGGTGGATCTCAGGGTAGCGACCAGGATTAAGGGAAACAACATGTCCTTCTTCAAATACATTGGGAGTAAGAAGACGGCACCGGGTAATGTAGGGCCTCTGCTAGACTCAAATGGTAATCTTGTGGCTATGCCAGATGAGAAAACTGAAATTTTTAACAAATTCTTTGCCTCTGTCTTTTTGGACAGGGACCAGGACAGCTCTCCCACCACAGGTAGGGGCAATCTTGGGGATAGCACTGCCAGGCCTCGGGTCTGTACAGATGCAGTTAGGGATGTTCTGAAAGGGCTGGATGTTTTTAAATCTGTAGGCCCTGATGCCCTCCACCCACGGATGTTGAGAGAACTGATGAGCGTCATTGCTGTGCCCTTGGCCCGGCTGTATTAGCGATCGTGTTCCACAGGCCAGGTGCCCAGAGATTGGAAACTAGCTGATCTGGTCCCCATTTATAAGAAAGGGGAAAGGTGGACCCAGGAAACTATAGGCCCATAAGCCTCACATTGGTCAAGGGGAAAAATCCTTGGAATAATTATCAAGGATCACATCTGTGAGGGGCCAGCAAGGGAGATCATGCCCAGGGGAAATCAACATGGGTTCATCAAAGGCAGGTCCTGCCAGACCAACCTGATGGCCTTTTATGACCAGATAACTAAATCCCTGGAAGATGGTGTCACCATGGATGTAGTCTTTCTGGACTTTAAGAAGGCCTTTGACACTCTCTCTCACCCCGGTCTCATTAATGCCAGTGGAACAAGTGAGTAGCAGTGCTACTCACTTTGACCCATTCTCATGAATAAATTGGGCGACTGTGGCATTGATGCCTACACAGTTGGATGGGTCAAAAATTGGCTGCTGGGGTGCACCCAGACAGTGGTAATGGATAGGTTGTACTTGACCTGGAAAATATGAATAGTGGGGTCCCCCACGGCTCAGTCCTGGGGCCCACACTGTTCAACATCTTTATCAGCAACTTGGACGAGACAGTGGAAAACATGTTGTCCAAGTTTGCTGATGATACCAAGATGTGGGGAGAGGTAGGTGTGGGGGCCAAGAAATGCTGGCGGAATGGGGCCACTGATGGAGCGGAATTGAGGCACTAGATACGCAGGTTGCTGAAAGCCAAAAAAAACTTTACTTACAGTTTGTAGGCTGTAGGCACATTCCTTGAAGTTACAAAACTCAAACAGGAACACAGGCACACAGAAGCTCACACTAACACAGGGTATGGGGCGCCGGATGATTCCGGCGGGGAGTCATTGTGGGTTGATCAGGCCTCCTTCGTGGCTTGGAAACGCATGCAGGATATCTCCTCATGCGTGTCCAAGCTCTCCTCCGGTTTGGGTGAGCATCGCCCAAGCTTTTTATTCGGTCAGCGAGCCAATTGCCGACTGACATATATGCATAATTTATCGTGAGCCAATCACAAGCATGCACTTGGTGGTGCAGCTGTAAGGTTTTGGCAGGCTCTGACCATGCACCGAAACTTTTCCCGTGCTACTCAAACAGGAACACAGACACACAGAAACTCACACTCATGCAGGGTATGGGGTGTTGGATGCATAATTTATCATGAGCCAATCACAAGCATTCACTCGGGGTGCAGCTGTAAGGTTTTAGTGGGCTCTGACTGTGCACCAAAACTTTTCCCGTGCTACAGGGGAAAATCTCTGCATCTGTGCTTGCAATGTGCTCAACACAGCTGTGCCGAGGCATCTCTTCAACTGTTTTGCACAGACATGCCCTGAAAGTGCAGTTGTGTCCGCAGCACATTCGGACAAGTTACATCATACTCACACCGTTGAACAGGTTCACATTGTAAATGTGTGTAAACAAGAGCAGACAATGAAGCAAGTTCGTTCTCCAAAGATCTTATCAAACAATAGCCTAACAAAACACAGCTACACATTAATACCTTTGTGATGAACAGTTCAATAATCAAAACTTCATTGAGCATCATCGCGTCCGGGTCTCTCGAAGTTCTCTCTCAAAATGCTCTCTCTGGTCTGGTCTGTATACACTTAGCGGACCTGCAGAGATAATTTGCTATTCTCAAAAATCTTTCTTTCTCTTTGATCTGGTCTGCACACACTCTGGCGGATCTGTAGAGAAAAAAACTCTCAGAAAAATTAATCAATTAGTTTATTTACAGAAAAATTAATCATTATCGCAAGATGATTTGTCATCCGGTTCATCTTGGCATTGGAACCCCATCTCATAGGCCAGGTTCCATTGACCCTCATTGTCTAGAACTCTCAACTGCTGCTTGGTGAACCTGGAGTACCGCATCAGGAACCTAAACATTTTGCGTTCCTCCAGCGTTCTCTGCGTCAGTTGGAATCATCTCAGGGTTGACTTGTGGCTCGATGTTGCTCTGAGTCACTGAACTCTTTCTGACCCAGCTTCACAAAAGCTTGCAGTCGTGGTAGTTGCCTCAGGAAATCACTTGCAGGCTGTCCAGCTAAGGGATTTAACAAAATTCAGAGGTTAACCGCAGCTCTTCCTCTATACATCTCAACACAATCATTGATACTCTTCAGCATGACTGGAACAGCTCCTGGATCTTGCAGGTAACAGTGAAGCCACAGTTCCTGCTACTGGGAGGGTGACAGTCCCAGTGCGTGTCGTCTCGGGTTCCACGTGCAATAGGAAACTCCGATGATCACTTGTAAGATCTGCTCCACGCTGACCCTCGATTTTTCCTCCTTCATGCCATGCATAGGCTCTCTGGCTGGCTTGACCTGCAACAAGTGGTGGCAGCAAGATCAGCAAGTAAACATTATACCTCACCATGCCAACGTCAGCAACATGTCCTCCACTCCATGAGGCTCGTCTAACTAAAGAGCTCGCCTCGTTCTGATCCACCAGATTGGATCTGAACTCCATAACCAGGCGTCCAATCCACATAGCAAAGGTCTCCGCTGTTCATATTCTAGATCTCTTACACAAGGCCTGTATCTCGGTCCAAGTCCTGGCATGATAGGTGCTGCCAGTAGTGCAGGCCTCACTCATCACTTGACTCTCCGTTGCCACAGGATGCATGGCTGCTCGAGCTCTCACTGTATCTGATGAGAGAGTCAGTTGCAGGATGCTCTCCATTGCCTCCTGGTTACGGCCCAGGGGCAGACCCGTGGGAATGCTCTGGGGTGGAGTGGCTACTTTCACCTCGACGCTCTGGGGTGGAGTCACTACTTCCACCCCGCCATTAGCTCTGCCTTTTTCTTTTTCCCTTCCATGGCGGTATTTCTGGGGTGCAGTCGCTACTTCCACCCCGCCATGGGTTACTCCATCCTCCTTCTCGATCCTTCCATGGCGGCCCCCTTCCGTTTCACCGCTATCTTGCGACGACAGGGGACTCTGGCTTTTCTCCACAGCTGCAACCCGCTTAACCGCGTGTACGGCGTGCAATCAGGCCTCCAACTCAGTCCTTTCCTGTATAACGGTTGTGACCGTGCTGAACATTACTTGCAGCATTCTCTCCTTTCCCAACACTGTGCCAGTCCCTTCAGATACGAAGTGGCTTTCCTCCACTTCTCCATGGAGCTCCGAAAGCTCCGGCTGCCCCGATTCCGGTAACAGCTTGTCTAAATTAATTAGCACTGGTTCTTTGCTCTCCCACACACAGCGCATACAGCGAGCGGACTCCTGACTGAGAGCCGCCTCTTCCTTGCTCGGGCTCCGTCCGGCTGAGGACTCGCTGCACCCTTGCTCCTGGGGTTTATACTGAACCCACTCACTCCCCATTACACATCTGAAGGCTCTCGGGTGGAAGCTTACTTCCCACTCTTTCGCTGGGTTCCCTTCTCCCTCAAGCGAAAGGCAACCACTCACAATTCTTCTACCCATTCCACCCGCTTGATGGTAAGCGATGTGCGCTTCCAATTCTGTGGCATCTAGCACGTGGCGTTTTCCACTTCACCAGGGGCAACCCTCAACCAATTCTAGCTCCATCATGTCTTCCCAGCATACTGATCCTGTTCGTGATGCCATGTGGGGGCTGAGAAATGCTGGTGGAATGGGGCCGCTGATGGAACGGAATTGAGGCACTAGACACGCAGGTTGTTGGAAGCCAAGAAAAACTTTACTTATAGTCTGTAGGCTGTAGGCACATTCCTTGAAGTTACAAAACTCAAACAGGAACACAGACACACAGAAGCTCACACTCACGCAGGGTATGGGGTGTCAGATGATTCCAGTGGGGAGTAATTGTGGGTTGATCAGGCCTCCTTCATGGCTTGGAAATGCATGCAGGATCTCTCCTCATGCTTGTCCGAGCTCTTCTCTGCTTTGGGCAGGCATCGCCCAAGCCTTTTATTCAGTCAGCGAGTCAACTGCTGACCAACACGTATGCATAATTTATCATGAGCCAATCACAAGTATGCACTCGGGGTGCAGCTGTAAGGTTTTGGTGGGCTCTGACTGTGCACCAAAATTTTTCTTGTGCTACAGGGGAAAATCTCTGCATCCGTGCTTGCAATGTGCTCAACACAGCTGTGCCGAGGCATCTCTTCAACTGTTTTGCACAGACAGTAGGCATGCTCAAAGGGAGAGAGAGGCTGCAATTAGATTTAGACAGATTACAGAAGTGGGCAGATGGTAATAGGTTGGGGTTCAATGTCGATCAATCACGGTGCTGCACCTTGGGAGAAGGAGTCCACAGCATACAAACAAGCTGGGGAGCTCCCCCCTTGTGAGCACAGAGGCAGAAAGGGATCTTGGAGTCATTATCTAATCTGTCTATCCTAGATTAGAAAATCTTCCATAGTCTCCTCAAGATTTGTTTATCAGCTGATAGTTGTGAGTTGATTCTGAAATATCAGCAGCAGCACTGGAATACTTAATCTCTGCCCATGTGAGCTTCTGAATGTGTCTCCTCTTCTTTATCAGAATTCCATCATAACCAGATGACTGGATAGAAAAATAATATGTATCTGCATTGGGTGTCAACAGAAGTTTATGACCCCCCTCCTCATCACAACTTGAACATCACCTTCCTGATGAAAACCTGACCTAACAATTTACAAAGAACACACTTGGAATCAAAATATGCCCATCATTGGGGCACACTACCATGTTGTGTGGAGGTCACAGCATTAGTGAGGGTGTGCATTAACACACACACACCAGTCACATATGTCACAAATTTTGCTTGTCAGCAGCTTGAGGTGCAGGTTCCCAGAAACCCCTGCACCTATCTCCTTGAAACGTGGCAGGCTTTGTGCCCTCAGAGGGGGACTACCATTTTTGCTGTTTTCATCCAAATCTGCCAAGAAATATCAAAGTTATCGGCAGGTTTGTGTTTCCCCATTATAGCCAATGAGTGCAACATCAAAACAGCATGGAAAACAAAATGGAACAGCACTTCAAAATGAAACAAACTTAAAACAGATCACTGTCCTGTCAAAATGGTGAAATGGAAGTCAAAACGAAATGGTGGTGTTTCTCACAGCCCTACTGTCTAGCACAGCTGCATGGTTTGAAACCTAAAGAGTTGGTCATTTATACTACAAAATATACTTTGAATCTCAAAGAATGACCATTTAAACCCAAAGCATATCCATGCAGACTCTTTAGTATAACTAGCCGGTTTAGGATGATTTTTCAGGTAACAGATGCCATTATAGTCATGCACAGAGTTCTGGAAAATAGGCGCAAGCCGCAGCTCATCCAGCTGCCCTCCCACCAGGGCAAGGCAGGCAGTGCTGGCAGCTCTGGAAGCTGTGGGGGTTGGGGGGAATGATCAGGAGTTTCTCTCCAGCTCCCAGTTTGATCCTCCAGCTCCCCGAACATTCTGCCCAGTCCCCCTGGCTTCTCCCAGGGTTGCCAGCACTTCCTGTCTTAGCCTGGTGGGGGAGCATCCAGGGGAGCAGCTGAATGAGCAACGGCTTCTCCCAGGGCTGTCAGCTCAAGCTGGGGCTCATCCAGCTGCTCCCCCAGCTGTTCCTGGTCACACTGCTTGCCTTTATATTTTATGGCCAAATAAGATTCAGCACCAAATATCTTCAGATTCAGATTCAGTCAAATCAAATCAGGACAGTTATTCGAATTATGACATTGAATCACTGTCCCTCCAAATTGCCAAATCTGAATCTGAAGTGAATACTTTCTGCTTTGCATAGGCCTAGTAGCTATCAAGATTGTGAAAAAAAAAATGCATGGGAGGACGTAAGAGAAACCCTATTATTTTTGTTATGCCATAGTTATATATAACAGAGTGATTCAAAATAACTTCTGCATATAAATGTTGTCACTGTAAACGATGTTAACATTTATACCAGTGATTTAGTCTGAATCATTTACTTCAAAAATATTTCTTCACAGCATTACCACTTTTCTGAACTTTTCAGTAATATAGACACTCTCATTTTTTCTCATTGACTATTGCCTGCCCACATCGCTGAGAAGAGCTATTAACAATTAAATATGAGTCTGAAAATAAAAGTTTTAATATTCCACCTCCAAGGAGGAATATTCTGCACCGGACCTACAGGTAGCAAATCAAGAAAGCCAAGGCTGCGACTGAACTCCAACTAGCTACAAGTATCAAGGCTAATAAAAAGTCCTTTTTTAGATATGTTGGGAGCCACAGGAAAAGCAAGGGCAACATTGGAACCCTACTAAACTAGATGGGACAAATGATAACCAATGCCCAGGAAAAAGATAACCTACTAAATGGGTACTTTGTATCGGTCTTTTATCAGTCCCATGGAATGTCCCTGCCCATTACGGGACAAGGAGGCCCAGGTAAGGGAGATTCCTTGCCCTCCATCAATGCTGACCTTGTGAATGAACACCTTGAGAGGCTGGACACCTTCAAGTCAGCTGGCCCTGACAATCTATAGTACTCAAGAAGCTGGCAAGCATCATAGCTCAGCCCCTGGCATGGATCTTCAAGAACTTCTGGTGCTCTAGTGAAGTGCCTGAAGGCTGAAAGAAGGCCAATGTGGTGCCTATCTTCAAGAAAGGGAGGAAAGTGGATCTGGCAAACTACAGACCCATCAGCTTTACCTCCATCCTGGGAAAGGTCTTAGAAAAGTTGTCAAAGAGGCCATTCTTAATGGACTGGCCAATGGCAACATCCTGAGGGATAGCTAGCATGGATTTGTTGTGGGTAGGTCTTGCTAGACCAATCTTACTTCCTTTTATGACCAGGTGACCTATCACCTTGACAAGGGAGAAGAGATTGATGTTGTATATCTTGACTTCAAAAAAGCTTTTGATCTGGTATCCCATGATCACCTCTTGGCACAGCTGGCCAACTGCGGCCTTGGGTCTACCACAATCCACTGGCTGGGGAATTGGCTCTGTGGTTGGACGCAGAGAGTGGTGCTTGATACAATTCAATCGTCATAGTGCCCTGTGACCAGTGGGGTCCTTCAAGGCTCTGTTCTTGGACCTATATTGTTCAGCATCTTCATTAATGATGTGGACATTGGAGTCAGAAGTGGACTGGCCAAGTTCACCAATGATACCAAACTTTGGGGTAAAGCATCCACACCCGAGGACAGAAGCATCCAGGCTGACCATGACAGGCTCAGGAAATGGGCAGATGAGAACCTGATGGTGTTTAATACCAAAAAAAGCAAGGTTCTCAACCTTGGGAATAAAAACCTGCATCATCCTTATAGGCTTGGCAGTGCTACATTGGCTAGCACTATGGATGAAAGGTATTTGGGGATCATGATTGACCACAAGATGAACATGAGCCTTCAATATGATGCTGCAGTTAGTAAAGCAAGCAAAACTCTGGCTTGCATTCATAGATGCTTCTCAAGCAAATCCCAGGACATTGTTCTCCCATTGTACTCAGCCTTGGTGAGGCCACAACTGGAGTACTGCATTCAGTTTTGGGCTCCACAATTCAAAGAGGTTGTGGAGAAGCTTCAGAGAGTCCAGAGAAGAGCCATGTGCATGATCATAGGTTAGGTAAGTATAGTTAAGTAGAGATGTTCAAAAAATCCTAAGGCAGTGGTGATGTAATTTCTGAGTTTTAAGAACTCTAGGTTAGGTCAGGAGCAAGCAGAACAAATATTCACTCTTTGGGGGTGGGGCATGCAGGGTGTTTGCACTATCTGAGGGCAAAAGATTGGGGGCATTCCCTCACACTTCCCACAATGCCCTGTGAGTCGTCAGGGCTGCCAGAGAATGCTAAATGGAGCTGAGCTGATGAGTAATCCCTGATTGGTGGCTGGGCACAAGGAAGCAGTTCCTCTGGCTGCTACTCTGTTAGCCACAGGAATCTGCTAGTCAAAGGCACCTGTGCCCCTGCACCTCCACATGGCAGAGTGGAGAGGGGAGAGGAGGCCACTCCCCCCCCAGTGATAGCAAACAGGGAGCAGTCATTCCCACCCCTCCCCACACCATGTAGGGACAAAGACACCAGGCCTCTTCCCCCGCCCCACCAGCTGTGGCTGCCCCTCTATCATCTACATCCCCACACAAGCAAGGGGAGCAGTGTCCCCTCCCCTGACTGCTGCCATGCAGGGACACAGATCCCAGGATTCTCCCTTCTTCCCCCTCCCCCACATACATCTAGCTGAAGCTGCATCTTTGTCCCTGAGTCTGTGCCTCTGCACCTAAGGACAAGAAAGCAGCAGGGGGAGAAGTTCCCTCTCCCCTCACCATGCTGCAATGCAGGGACACAGACACCAGACTTTCACCTAGTCCTCCAACCTTCAGTTTGCTGGAGTTCCAAGAGGCCCAATTCTTTCTTCTGCAGACTGCACCCTCCCCACTCCCTCCCCCAGGATACTGTATAAAGGTAAAAATAGAAAAATCATGACCTACATACACTCCCTTTCATCCCTGCCACCTCCATCCAACAGCTCTGAGCAACCTAGGATAGCTGAGATTTGGCACGCCTCCTTATGATGAGGGGAGGCTAGCGGGGTGCAGGAGAGGATTCACAAAGCATCCTGGGATGCTGGCAGACAGTGACCTAAGTTCAGTCAGGAGGGAATCTGGTACAGAAGTTCAATAGAATGGTCTAATCTACAACATTTAAGTCTTATACTATATCCACCCAGCTCTATCTTAGACTGGGTTCCACCACTTTTAAAGACAGTCAAAGTGCATTAACCTTCTGTTCAGTTATGGATGTAGACTAGTTTCCAATCATTTATTCCAATTTATGTGTAATGTCTGTATTTAGGTCTCTGTCCAATGGGAAAGGTTTGGGGAAGCATTGTGGACATGGAATTCCCTGGCCATTTAAGTAGAAGAAGGATTTAAAGAAGTGAATAGAAAACACCAGAAGGAAAACTAGTCATATGCAAGTGGCAGAAATTTGTAAAAACCTTTGTCCTAGTGATGTGACAAACCATTTCCACAGTCAGGTTTCAATCACATTACAAGACAGATTTTTTTTTAATTACATAACTCCGTATTTCTCTTCCATACTGTTGCTCCTGCTTTCTATTGATATGACTGTTTCAGTATGAAAACATGAATCTGTTATTTTATAGAGATATAAAAGAATTAATTTAAAATGCATGTGTTTTAATTAAGATTAATTTGTATGCCTTTGTATATTTTTTTATTTTCTTCATTTTCTTTTTCTTTTTTAATATGCTCACAAGTGGTGTTAATGGTATGACCTGAACTGTGAAGAAGCTCACCAGCCTTGCTAATTATGTGTTGTTTAGGAGATAAACATAGAGTTTCAAAACACTTTTTCTGGCAACATTGCAATTTCCAAAGTTATTTTCTAACCTAACATAAGGTGTGACATAAGGCTTGAAGAAGCTAGGAAGAAAGTACTCTGAAGCATAATTCTGAAGAATATTTTAATTGATTTTCTTAAAACAGGGATCTTGGTTATCAAAGAGTACATTAAATATATTAGGCATTTTTTTAAAGCTAAAACTTAAGACATTGATACTTAATGGTCTTGACAGAAACAGACAAAAATTTAAAATGTTACCTCAAAGAAAAATAATAGAGAAAGATGAAGTATTAAATTTACTTTGGAACATTTACTATACTTTTTTTATAGATATGAATTTCTACATACCTGAGGCAAATAGTAATTTGTTCACTCATTTCATTTCTATAAATACAGCTCCTGATTTGCAACAAGGTCTATACTTCAGCTATGCCTGACACATTCCCTAGTTTGACTTCATACACATTAGCTGAACTCAGAGATGTACACTGCAGTCCTACTTCTGTTGAAATGCACTGAATTTTCTTTTTTAGACAGGCTTCAGATGAACTTAGACCAAAGAACTTAAAACATTTCAAATACTTTATGTTGAAACAACTAACATATATGGCTTTCTAAAAACAGTGCACAACATATCAAGTTCATCAAGTATTTTTGACATCTGTGAAGAAATATGGTTGATAAATAATGAAGTTATAAGTGTTTATGCCATATGTTCTTTTCTACTAACTTTTTAATAACACACTAAGATTTTGGTTCCTAATGTAGACTAATTCAAGGGAACCAGAAGCCAAGCTCCAGAAAGGAAAAGGGGGAGTTTATCATGGGATCTTTAGCCTCCTGCAGGCTGCTTTCAGGGAGAACTTTCACCTGATAAGAAATTCAGTTTTACAGTAAGAACCTTGGCTACTGACCTACTGTGTGTGACTTTGGGCCACTCATCCCTACTCTTTCTACCTCTCTCCTTTTGTATTCTTTCCCAGGATTTCATATTTAGACATCAGCCAGAAATCAGGAGTTAAACTTGTGCCAGGAGAGCCACCAGTTGGTGCCAGCTGAGCAGCACACAGGGTAATTTAAAAGCCAGTGAGGTTGAGAACTGGGGCTTTTTGTGCTTTTCTTCTGGGACAAATGTGGCTGGGCTGCACGCAAGTGATTTAAAGTCCAACATACCACATAACTGGATCAGGGAAGCTATTGTAAAGTTAGCTATTGTATTGCCAACTGACAGCCTGCCCTCCTCCTAGGTAGGCAGGAGCACAAGCTATCAATCACTGAGCTCTCCTAAAGGTCCTCAAGTGCCCCTGGCTGAAGAGCATCCCTGTGCAGAAATTCACAGAAATGGAAGTGTGCCCATCTCAATTCAAATATCAGCTCCCATGCTGCCTTAGCATGTGCACCTGCTGTTGGATGTGGTAGGGCTTTGTGCGTCTTCTGGAGGAGCCCTCAATCACTCTGGGGTAAACACCAAAACTCCCCTGTCACAACTTCAGTGGTGGATCTTCAATGATGGGGTCTCCCGTTGACGGGTCCTCAGGAATGGTCACACCTCCTAGTGGATATATGTGGGGCTCCATCTCTCCTGCACCACATCCATGCACCAGCCCTTGAGACAAGCCTCTTGATCTTTATGCAGCTTGCCTTCCGGTTCAGTTCCTGATCTATGTGCCCCCTTTGTGTTGTCAGTTTCACTTTCCTGGAGTTGAGCTCTGGGGCCACTGGATACTCAACTCTGGCAGCTTGAGGTATGTCTCTCTGGTGGCTTGATGGTTGCCTCTTGGCTCTATGTGCAGCTGCCATCTTGGAATGCTGCCCATATCCCACCACCAAAAGACTATGGGCAGCCCACCAGAAAAAAAAAAGATATATATATATATATATAGGAACCAGCGCCAAAAGGAAAAGGAGAAGAAAGAAATAAGGATGAGATGCAAACAAAAGGCACCATTCAAAAGGAAAAGACTAAAAAAGAAAGAGAGGAATCATCGGGCTAACCAGCCCTTCTGCCTTCCAGCCCTAGTCTGTGCCTCAGCGTGTCCCTGAACACAGCTCTGGGCTCTTGCCCCTGTTGAGGTCCTCTTTGGCTCTTCTTCAAGACGGATCCATTTTTGCATACCGGTGACGCCTGTAGCCAGTGTGAGAAGCTTTTGCAGCCTCCACTGCTTCCAGTGCCTGCCCCTGCACCAGACCTTTGCTATCCTTGCTGGTATTGGCTGCAACCAGCATAGGGAATCCCTGCAGCCTCCGCTGACTTTTGCATTCCCCATGGTTCCTTCTTGGTGCTGGCTTTTATTCCTGCCAGGCAGCGTTTCTGTCTGATGTACCCTCCCATGCTGGCTCCAGCTGCAGATAAACATGGCTAATGAACCACGCAGGTGTTTTCTCCCTGCATGGCTCATTTTGTGCTTGGTGTCCTAAAACAGGTTAAGTGGCTCTTTTTCCTGGGCTTTTGCCTCTGGGGTTGGGTAGCCCCTGTCCTGGATTCCCCCATGAGCAGGGCTCCTTGCTCCTCCATGCTTGTACACCTAGGACAGAAATGATTGCCTGTCCATGCCTTCACACCTTCAGGACACTGGTCTTTCACAATCATTTTGTATAGTGCCTAGCACAATGAAATCCCAGTCTTGCTAAAAGCTGTCAGATAGTGCCATAATAAAAACAGCAATACAAAGCAGTCATAGACACAGTACTATGAGAACCAGGTGACAGATTTCCTTATCATTTAACAGGCCACTGTACTCCTAGAATGGGTAGAAATAAACAGAAAAGAGGCCAATTTGGCTTTAGGCTATATATGCAGCTCTGATTGCATTCATTTTGGCAGAAATTAGCCCAAAGCTGGAACTGCCTAAGCCTGTCACAGTGCATACACAGCCCTGGGTGGTAGCATAAGCTCCACATTGCAAATTTGTACTTCAATGAACAAAACCAACATCATTCCATTTAGTTTTCAATTAAAAAAAAAAAAGATCATCACTCAACAGGATGTAAAAAATATAACCCCATTTATTTCTTTTTAATAGCGTCTTTATACTTCTTACCTATTCTATATTTACTATACAAAAACAGAATACAGGTCTGTATACAGTAAAACCTTTCACTCTCACTATATATCAATGCTCATTACAAAAAATTACAGAAAAAAGTGTAACCAGTACAGCATATTTTATTCACCTCCTGGCACCAATTTTTGTATGGAGTGAAATTAATTGTGTTAAATGTAAATACAACAAAACAAAACAAATATTTTCAAAAATTGTATTTTAAAAGAATTATCTGATCTTACAGACTGTAAGGTTTACTTCTGGATTATCTTTGACATAGCAAATTGGTTACTTGCCTTAGCCACACCACCATCTGTACAAAGTATCTCAGTGAAAGATAGCTACTCTTTTTTCTTCTCCAATGAAAAGAACTTTTTGAAAAGAAATTAATTTCCACTACAAGTGCTATCAAAATACATCTTTTTTTTTACTCAGCAGATTAGTTGAGTTTGCCCACATCTTCTCAGAAAATTGTCATTTTAGTGGTATCCACAATATTTCAAAAGGTGACAGAAGCAGTTGTGGCATAACTCATTTTTCAACTAACAAGAAAGAGATGTTTAGTAAAACTAGTATTGATGCTACTGTAATATGGAGTACAGCTAGGAACTCTCGGTCTTTGCTGTTCTTGTATGTCTGTGTACTTTAGAAGCCATAGAAGTTAAAAGTAGTGTGACAATGTTTTAACATCTTTGAAGCTTAACTCTTTCATACTGTGCTTTTTCTAACTGAACAAATTCTAACAAGCACAGTGTTTTAGACCTTTTATCCTATTTTATAGTGTGTACAAGACTCCTTATTTCTTGGTGTTACTAAGTTTCTGGAGATCGGGGTAAAGATGGGGGTAAAGATGGGGTAAAGTTTCTGAAGATGGGGTAAACCTTAATATTATTACATATATTTTGGACTTTTTTTCTCTTTCTCTCTTATAACAGATACAAAACAGGATCAGTCTGTGTTTCTTGTTCTTCCTTTGTACCGGTTTTCACTGCACTCTTCTTGGATATTCTTCCAACTTTTTCTAAAGTTAAGCAGACTTTTTGGTTCAGTCATAAAACGTTTTCACTGCATATGATCAGTGAACTATAAATGAGGTGGCATGTCTTTAAGCTGGTGTAGCTTGTTGTGGCCAGTGACCATCTTGCTATGTCAAAGGCTCACTTGAGAGTTAAATGTCTAATTCCTATTCTAATTCAATAGGAACAGGAGCTCCCCATCGCTTCATTTAAAAGCCCACCCAGAATCTAGAAAAAAATGGTCTTCCAATTGCAATATAACAAGTACTTATTTATTCAGATTTGGAGGATTTCTTTTCCAAGACTGCATAATTATTTATCATCCTTCAATTACATTGGATCTGATTAATGGGAATTTTATGTACCTAGTATATAGAAGTTCTTTCAATGATTTCCATATCACAGTAGAGTTGTTTTCAACAAGTGCTAAAAACTTCCCTCTCTTGTATCATTTTTTTTAGTTATTTCTTCACTAAATACAGTTCATATTTTACTAATCCATTTACTTATATTTATCCAGAACTTAAGTTGAAATGCATCCATTTCAGCAAAATCCAGGTTTCTGTTGCTGTTGTCCATTTTGAGCCTTCTATTAGTTCTTGGAATTCAATGGTGATATGACATTGCTAGGTAGTTGAGTGTCTCCAAGTGTCTCCTTCTGCAAGGTTGCTAAAACAGTTTATTAATGATCAGGTGATCACGGTGCAAGAATTAAGTCTAAAGTTATTTGTTTATGTAACTGCAAGTTGTGCAGGTAAAGCCACAGTCTCTTTTCACTGTTATCACATCTGTTTAGACAGATTCCACACGTTGCTCACTTTCCTCAATAATGTTCTCAGACTATCCCTAGTGTTACAGCACAGTGTATCCTTTTGTTATGTTCACATGTTCTGTTATGCTACCTGTGTCATGAAGGAGAACATGCATCCTTGGCAAAATGTCTGCTATCACTAAAGCCAGGTATAGACACCTGTAACAAAACAGATGTCCAGCTCATGTACGGCACAAACAGAAGAGCAGCTCTCTACTGTCACTTCTAACACTTTGCAAGAATCGTTCTGAGTTACAATGATCCCCCAGACTAAATAGAAGTTCATTGTTGTGTCAGTGCAGGGAGGGGGGTTGGGGAACCCAGTTGCTGGATGTGAGCCTGCAGCCAGTTTTCCCTAACAATGGCCCCTCCTCCTTCCCAACCCACGCACTGTTTTCAGAATGGGGTGGGGGGAAGGGAGCAGAAGAAGTTTGTTTTTGGGGTTCCCCAGCCAGCACTGGAGGTGGGGGGGGGCTCCAATCCATCCACTCCACCCTCAAGCAATGACTGAAAAAAAAAAAAACCAGACCGCACTCCTTCCACTCCCTTTCCCCAATCCCATTCTGAATAGAGCTCTGAAGCTGGGAGGCAGGCAGATACAAATTACTGAAGATGAAATGTCTCAGAAGGCCTTCCTCTGAAACGCATTGCTATGAGGGTTCATATTTTCATGGGATTGGGCCCATATCAAGCATTTTCTATTTGGTCATGGCCGTAGAATACTTCCAGGGACCAGATTGGGTGAAAGCTGTCACTTCAGGATACAGACAGAAGTGACCTATTTTACCTTATCTGGCCAGAAAAAAGCAGCTTTTAGCTGTGATCAAATGCACAACTGCAGACAGCTTCACAAATGGTTGATTGGGTCAAAGTCTGACCCTTCATTTCATGAGGCATCAGATAAAGATGAGGTGTGCAAAATGGGCCATATTCAATTTGGATTTGGCCTGAATTGGGGACAGTGATCCAATTTATTGATTCAGGTCACTGTCCCTGATCCAATTAAACCAAATCCAAATCTGAAGATTCGATGCCAATTTATAGAATCAGCAATTCAACCATAGACACAGCTTTAAATGTTTTTTCTACATACCTTGAGGTGCCAGGTGCAGCCTGTGAACACTGCAATGCTGCAGTTCATGGAGCATCCCACAGAAGCACAAAGGGCCACCCCATGCGCTCAGTGATGAACCCAGAAGTGGACTGGAAGTACTTCTGGTCCACCTCCAAGTCTTCTGGGGATCATGCTGCCCCCCCCCCTGCAACCCAGGCCCATCAATCAGCTGCAGAGTCCCCCCACCCAAACCCAAGTGCCCCCAGAAGGCAATGGTCATTTAGCCAGGGAGGTGGCAAGGGAAACCCCCAACATGCTTCTCAGCAGACTGGAAGTGGACTAGAAGTGCTTCTGGTCTACTTCTGGATCTGCTGCCAAACATCTGCTGAGGACCCCATGTGCTCCT
Source organism: Caiman crocodilus (assembly GCA_030014935.1). NCBI lineage: Eukaryota > Metazoa > Chordata > Crocodylia > Alligatoridae > Caiman > Caiman crocodilus. Next base: position 56,011,108 of record JAGPOW010002742.1, on the reverse strand, counting down.
GTGGCGTGCTCCACTGGCCTGAGCATCACAGTGTTCATGAGCTGACCTTTAGGTATGTAGAAAAAGCATTTAAAGTGGTGTCTACATCCAAATCACTGTATCTTGCTGAACCTCTCTGATTTGATTCGGAGAGATTAAAGGATCTCCCAATTTAATTCAGATTTGGATATTCAGCCACTGAATCAGGCCAAATGTCTGCAAAATTGAATCAGGGACCCAATTTTCACACATCCCTAATAAAGATGATTTTAAAAGTAGCATCTTGTGTAACTTGTGTGTCTGCCTTTTGCTGTTTTCTTAATGGGAGGGAAGGAAAGGAAACAGAGGGAGTTCAGACTAGGGGATTTTCAGCTCCCCCTGAAGGGTGAAACAAGTGTATTGGAGCCCCCCTCAAGGTGGGGGTGCTCCAGTTCACCCACCCCAAACTTCAACACCAGCTGGGGTCCCCCAAAACAAGCTCTCTCAGCAAACTTTCCTTCCTCCCATTCTGAAAAGAGTGAGTGCTGGCAGAGAGCCATGGCTGTTGCTATAGGAATGTGGCTGCAGGCTTTCAGCCAGCAGCTAGATTCCCCTCCTAATGGAACCAACAGTGAACTTCTGTTTCATCTGGGGTAATGGTGTAACTCAGAATGCTTAACAAAAATCATTCTGAGTTACAGCTGAGGGCTGCACTTCTCTCTGCACCCATAAACTGGGTTAAAAATGCTGGACCTGGTCTAAGATAGACCTGGATGGATGTATTATCAGATTTAATCTGTTTAGGTTAGACTGGTCTATTAAACTTCTGTACCAGATCTTCTCTTGACTCAAGTTAGGTCCATTGACATCACAGGCATCTTTATGGCTCCCCCCAACTCACATGGAGAAATCCTGGAATTCAGCTCCTCTGAGCTACCAGCTGCAAGCAGAGGAAGGGTCAGGGGGGAGCGAGTATCTGTAGCTCTATTTACCTGTCTTTATATGATTTCCCTAGGCAGGGGCTTGGGAGGGAAGGGCGGAAAGAAGGTGCTCTAGCAGCAGCAGCAGGGCAGTGTGAGGCAGACAGAGTGAGCTAATGACAGCTGCAGGCTGCTGTGCCATTTCCACACATGGCCCCAGCAGGGCCATAGTGCAGGGAGGTATTTGTGTATGTGTCCAATCTGACCCCGAGTGGGCACTGTCCCTGCTTCTGGAACTCAGGAGAACTTTGGAGGGGAAGGTGTGTATGTGTGTGTGCGTGTGCGCGCACACACACACACACACTCTCTCTCTGCCTGCCCATGAGCAGACACTGGCACTCAGTAGGGCTTGGGTGGGGCAGGGGCAGGGAACGTCTGTGTCCAGCAGCCATTTGGCAGGGGAAAAGGCTCTAGTCCCTGGGGAAGAAGGGCAGCCACATCCTTGTGGCTGCAGCAGAAAGGGCTTCAGCTTGGAACTCAGCTTGGCGGGGGGGGGAATTTCTCCAAGCCCTTCCTAGAGAACATAATTTGATTTGAATCCACCTTGAGCTTTTTAGCTTTTTGAATTAAGCTCTTTACTTAACCTAAGTTATAAACAGACCATACCTCCAAGGTCCTTTCATACATTGATCATCTCATAGGTGTTTGCTATGATTTGAAAAATCCTCATTTTTTCATCGCCCTCAAGTTTATGGGCAACAGCAATAAGATTATAACACATAATAAACAGTATGAAACAATCCTACATGGAGGACTGACAGCACTTCTTTCAATTGCAAGGTGAATTTTCTCTATAATTCTAGCAGGTTATGAAGCAGAGCACATCAGTCCTATGGTTCTGAAGAAACAATGCTTCCAAACATTCCTCAAAGTATCGGTGATGTGAAGAACTTGATTTATTTCAAGGAGCAAAAAGAATTGTAGCTTTGGTGCTGAGGTTAGTATATCATTCTACCTCTTGAAATCTTACATTCTTGCATTTGGGTTCATTCTGTTGTCACAGGCCAGCTAGGTTCTGTGAGCGTATCAGCTATTAGGCTGCAAGGTTTGAGATCAAGGAGGTGAGTTGGGAGTGAAGCAAAGGAATATTTACTAATAGCTCATGTATACAACAATTAACAGAAAAAAATTACTAGGACAAACAGATAGTACAATAATAAAGAGCTAATAGTAAATAATAACAACAGATAGACAAAATGACAAGGAGTTCCCACGTGGGTTTGGCAACTTATCAGCAGTCTCTCTCTGCCAGGTGCACGCTAAATTGTTCCAGTGAAGTCAGGCATCCCTAATCAATGCTGTCTGAGCAGTCAATGGGAAGATCTCTACGTCAGTATCCGGTTCTTGCTCATACTGGGAGTCCAGGGTCCAGGCTTGGTACAGTGATGATCCTTCTGTTTCATCCTTCGTGATGGTCACTTGACATACGTGCTACTTTATACCTTATTTTATGCTAATCTGTTAGTTAGCTACTTACATTTTTACCATACAGCTGTTACCCTATGGGATTAGAAGGTGTCAAAATTATCATAAAAGGTTACTGCCTAAACTTGGACTCACCCAATAAGCAAATCACACCACATCACTTTGCGGTTTGAGATTAGCATTTACTTCACCCAAGTTCAACCCCTTGGTTTCTTCCTCTTTTTTCAGCTCCTCCTTGGACTTTCAAAAGGTGCTAATTACATTTTGTGGTCAGGGTTTGTCATTATGGCCGAATCTTAAGTACCATTAGACTAGCTGATATTTGCAATTTTATTTTTCGGGCCCAGTTAATCCCATGATCAGTGCAGACAGTTAGTTTCAAAATTTTGGCTAAATTTACAACAGACAAGTTACATTTGTGGGTTACAAACTTGCAAGCTTTGCATTAGTTAATATTAACTGCCAGACAATTACCAGATGTCTCCAAGAGCATATGTTTATTGATTTAACCCCTCTAGTTCTGGCCGTCACACTCAATGTTTTTACTTGTCTTCAATAAGTCATTCAAGCTATGTTACTAGGTATAACATGACTAATAGAATACTGCATGAGTCTCAGTTTCTGCAACTCTGCTTGCTAATTATTCCTTGAATCTTGAAATCATCAGGCACCATTTCCTTTGTGATCAGTTTATTTTCCATGTTGATAAAGTCAGTTGTTTGAAATAGACACTTGACCTTACATATTGGCAATTAATTTTTTCCTTATCATTTCCAGTAATTATCACAGAGTATCTTGATGCTCAGAGTAGCACTGCCCCAGAATATTATGTCATTGATGCACAATTTTACTTTCAGAAGATCTTTTAGCATCTGGAATACTGTGTGGTGAAATATTTTAAGTGCTGGACATATTCTGAAATGCACTCTCAAGTAGCAGCAATTAATCTACCACACTGTGTATTGGAAGAGAGAATCTTGGAGCTTTATGTTTAGAAGAAACTGTCAAAACCCAACCAATACGTTAGGTTCACCAAAAAAATTGGTCCTGCCAGCTTTGCAATTTGTCTTCTGGATACAAAGGTTCCTTTTGATGTTATCCTTGAACTTCTTAAGGACAACAGGACCCGGTGTCCATTTTTTTTGTTTGGTTGGTTGGTTTCCTCTTCAGTTCCTTGGGAATGAACCGAGTCTTTTTGTCCCTGTATTCTACACTTAGGGCTGTATACATGCTTTAATACTGTTCACCCAATCTATTTTTCCAGATTTATTAACTAGCTTATATACAGAGGCTATATTTTTTCATTCCCATACCTGAATGCAACTAATAACACTACCTGCGCTTCGTAGTGTAGCATTACTAGTTTTTAATTTTTTTCACTGTATTGCCTATGCATTGTCTCTTAAAGAACATGTATTCCCCACTTGACACTTACAGTATGATCACTGACTATCACTTGTGCTTTAATGTTTATTTTGTATGTTACATGTAGGCCAGTTGTGCATGCTTCCATGAACCATTCCTTTGTGTGGATAGTATCTTTCTTCATCGTGTTTATGAATTGCTTGTCCTGTTATTTGAGGAAGCTTCTCATCCTAACTACAACCTTTGCATTTTCTTGCTTTGTCTATACATTTCTGAAAGTTGGCCTAGGCCCACCATGAACATTTACAGTTTAATGGCTGTTTAAAACTTCTTATCTTCTTTAAATCTCCTCCATTTGATCCATAATCTTAGGACTAGAGAGGAATTCCACATTACAATCACACACAGGCTTTGCAGCAGCATTAAAAAAAAATAGAAGTTCTTTCCTTTTACAGTCAGTAATGAGTTTATCAAACACAGGCTTTCTGCTAGTTTGTTTCTTGAATTCCATAGCACTCAATTCCTTCTGTTTCTGCTATAATACTATGTTTCAGTGATGTTTACATTTACACTAAACTTAAACTTGTTTAAAAAATGAGAAATAACTAAGAGAACATTCTACAATCTTTAATTTCTAGGCATGTCTACACAGGATGTTTACTGCAGCTTAGATTAATTAGCTGTGTAGTGTCACAGCATCTACTCATGCAGGCTGTTAGGCTGGAGTAAACTAAACCTCCACAGCATGGTCATATCTGTAAATACAAATACTATTTGGTCCATCTAGCCCAATATTCTGTCTCCAACAGGGGCAGAGTGGATGCTATAGAGGGAGAGCACTGAACTAGTTGTATTTAGAGTGGTCTACCCCTTATACAATACCCTCCCTGGCATCCACCATTATAGGTTTAGAGATGCCAAAGGAGACATTTCCAACCATTCTGTTCAATAGCCATTAATAGATCTACCAGCCATGAATTTACCCAGTCCCTTTTTGGAACCTGACTATATTATCTACCTTCACCACCACCAGTGGCAATGATTTCTACATATTATCTACACAACACATTAAAAAAAACATACTCTCTTATTAGTTTTAAACCTGTTGCTTGTTAATTTCAGTTTTAGTATTCTGAGACTTGGCGAACAGCAGATTTCTGTTCACTTAGTCCATACCCTTCATGATTTTATAGACTTCTATCATATACCTTCCTTTCCAAACTGAAGAGTCCTAGTCTTTTCATTATCCCTTCATATGGCAACAGCACCATGCCCCTGTAAGTTGGGAGTTGCTGGGAATCTGGAATTCTTTTGAGAGGTTAGATATGTTGTGTATATCCCTAAATATAAATTCAGAAGCTTGAAGTCATGCTTCTTTTTTAAGCAGCAATCTTCATGTTTTAATCTTTCAGTTTTTCCTAATGTTATCTTTTAATCAAAAAAAAAGCTGAGGGTGTTGGGGTGCATGCATCCCACACATGCACACATGCATCCCAGTTGGAGTTTTATCTTTTTGCATTTAAGGGAAGACTGTTTTGAAGTTCTGCATCATTTGTTGCCATTCCATTTCATCTAACAATTTTTGATCATCAATGTCAAGGAAACCTTTGAAACTGTAAGCTGCTCCTGACAGAAACTCTGACAGCACTATCAAATCTAAAATATGGAAGCTTTACTGGTAAACACAGCCATTTATCATTGCTTTCCTTTTGACTGGGCCCACAAGTCAAACCATCAGGAAGTTTGCTTTTCTTCTTCTCTTGCAAAGAAAAGTTGCATATGTGAATAAAAATATTAGTGTTAACTTGTCTAATCAGGTGAAAAAAAGGAAGAATCAGGCATATCTGGGGTCAACAGGAACATATGAATTGCAAAAATCTGCAGAAAAGTGAGTCCCATAGATTTGCTGTAGATGAGGGTGACAAGAGGCACATCTAGTAGGCCATGTGAAGTGGCTAGTATTTGCTTTGGATTCAGATTTGGCCAATTCGGGGGACAGTGATTCAATTTGGTGATTCAGCCACAGCTGAATCAGCAGACTCAGAATCGGTTCCATCCCCCACCCAGTCTCTCAGCTCCACTGGAGAGTCAGGGGGTTTTGTTGTTGTTGTTTAAAGGGGTGGGAGCTGGGACAGCAGGCAGTGGTTGGGGGCACTCAGAGGGGCTGGCAGAGGATGGAGTCTGGCAGAGGTCCCCCCTCCATGGTCCCTGCTCCCTACTTGCTGGCACAAAGTCTGGGTCCAGCTCTCTGCTGTAGCAAGCAGGGACTGCCCGAATCACAGAAGCTCCCTGAATTATTTTGGAGAGCTCTGAATCCAACCAAATCTTTTAATTGGTCTCCTGATTACATTCAGATTTGAATGTTTGGCCACTGAATCAGGTCAAATCTCCTCCAACTCAAATCAGCCCCCAAAGCTTCACACAGTCCTAAGCTCTATCTCAATTCCTGCTCTAGGACATAAGTGAAGTAAGTCTGATTCTTAGGTATGCCCATTATAAAATATGACTGTGGATTTATTGCAAACTGTGGAGTCTCTTATGTTCACGAGTAGCCTAGGCCTGAAACACCAATGAGATTGAGAGGTCTAAACTAGAGTTGTATTTGTTGCAATAGCAGAACACAATAGGAAGCTATTCAAGTTAAGACATGTGGAATAGCAAAGCTGTGACAGCAAAAAGCTTATATAGTACCCATCTTTTCAGTTCATGCCTCTGGACAATGCAGTTATTCAATACATTCAGGACTATGGCCATGAATTTCACTTTCAAAATACTGCTTATCTCCCTTTTGATCTCCAAACATCATTGTGAATCAAGCAACTCAGTCAATTAGGCCACACTGAACCTAAAGTCATTCAGCTAAGGACTCAGTAAAGCACCTAAAAAATGTGCAGTCATCTTAATAGTAATACAGTATATGGCCAAACCTCCAAGAGCCAATTTGAAAAGCAAGGTAAATAATCATTTATAGAACTAGAAATTTTAAACACGTTTAAAAGATTTCACCCTAAATCAGAGCCGATTAGAAAAAAAAATGATTATAAAGGTCACAGTTCTATTTAAAGGGAAGCACAAAATGTGAAAAACTACTGTGCAAACTTCTGAATCAATGTTCAGGAGGCCATGTCCTGGAGCTGAGAGCAATTTTTTTTCCTCTGTTCAAATGGAGCTACTCCAACTGTACTATACAAGTCCACAAACTGTCAGTGTCAAAGCAATGACAAATGACAATTCAAGCACTATTCAGAAATATGCCAAAAGTGATATGCAGATATCACTTGCAAGAGAAGAAGTGGGCACAAGCTTAAACAAACAATATGAAACTTGAGAGGGGTTTTAATCAGAACTGAGATCCAGAGTTAAAACACATAATTTGATCCTATGCCTATAATACAGGAGTGGCATAATTATTTGGCCTGGAGGGCCACTTACGAAGTTTTGATGAACTATTGCAGGGTGGCAGGAGTCAGGGGCTTAGGGGGCTGACCTGGTCCAAAGCAACAGGACCACAATTGATCCTATCTAGCCCTGGGGACCATCCCTCCCATCCCTATCACTAGGGGCACTGGGCAGAGTGGTCATGGTGTCAATGGAGACCTGCCCAGGACCCCCATGGGCAGGGTGCACTTGGCCAGGTGGATAGTATGGGGCCACATCTGGAGCCATAATCAGGGAATGGGACAGGCAGGTGGGGCTGAGATTGTGGGATGGTAACTGCACAAGCCCGGGGCCCAGGGCAGAACTACAATCCATTCTCCAGACATTCCTACCCATGGAACCAGCACCCATTGCAGGGATGTGCAAGAACTGGATTCTGGCTCTGCCCTGGGCCCTGTCTCCATGCTGTCACTGCCGCACAATTATAGCTCTTCCCACCCGTGGCCCCATCCCACCTACCCAGCCAACTGCACCCTGCCCACAGGGGTCCTGAGCCAGTCTCCATGGAGACCTTACCTGTCTTCCCACTCTATCTGGCACCCCCAGCAGTGGGTATGGGGTAGATGGAAGAAGGTGCCAGCCCAGTGGGCCCAGGTCCAGTGGTGGCAGCCAAGATGCTGACAGTGGTAGCTGAGCAGAGTGAGCTGCTGCTTCAGGAACTGCCAGGAAGCAAAGCTGGACACATGCATGGGCAAACCAGGCAGTTGTCCAGAGCCCAGACTGAAAGGGGCCCCAAAAATGGTAATCATTTTTCTGGTGTCTGATTATTATCATCATTATCTCTGGCAACTGGGGTCCAATATGAAAAGTTTGCGCAGGGCCACCAGGTGTCTAAATATGGTAGTATCAGAAAGCTGAGTCCCACCACCACAGCACTCCTGCCTTGTCACCTGGCTGGGGGTGGCAGGACTGGCCACATGCACTAAAGTTCTGGCTGTCCCCTACATCTGTCTGAGTGGGACAGAATGATCCACTGTAGGTCAAATAGAATCTCTTGGTGGACTGGATGTGGCCCATGGACTTTATTCTGCCTATGCCTCCTATAACAGGCTAGATGTAACCACTGACATTTTGTTGAATGTGACCACTGACATTCTGACAGAATGAGAATGCAAAACTAGAACTACAAGGTATTTTTAATCATAAAATGTAAATACGTTAAAAATCAAATCTGTTCTTGGAAAAGGATATATTTCAACAAATTTTCTGTTTGAAAATAAGTTCAAATTATTGAAGCAGGACATTTTAATTTTCCTAACTTAAAAGGCTTGCACTGTTTTGTTTTATTTTCTCTAAATGACTGTTAGTGTCAAAATGAGTCAACTTTAATTTTTTCAATAATAATTTTTTATCAACCTTTTGATTTTTTTAGTCCATGAAAATTTGGATTTTAAATGTATGAAAATTTGAGATCGATTTTTCATGTCAATCTGATACAGGAAAACACTTTGTCCATTTCAGAACTTATTGTGTTATGAGAGATGTTTGTAAGTCTCTGGGTCACTCTTATGGTAGGATACAAAAGAGTAAGTATATTGTTTAACTTTATTGTGGCTGTTATCTTGGCAAACTGGACTACCATTTCACTCCCTCTACTGCCCCCCGCCCCCCCAAAAAAAATAAATAAAAGGAGTTACCAACTGGCAGTTGCTTCCATGGATGTTGCTGCTTCTGTTCTAGACTCCTTATAAGTCTTCTGCGACTATTTCCAAATAAATGGCTGAGGCAGATAAATATTAATTTTCTAAATTTGTGAACACAAGGCAAGACAATTTATTTCAGCTGAGGTTGCCTTACTTACTAGTGCTCACTCATTCAGATCACTGACTGCCAAGTCCTTCCCTGAGCTGCAGTTGGGGGGAAAAAAGAGCCAGAAGGGATTCAAAAGAGTGTCCTCCTATATATAAATTCATAATGCTTAAATAACTCAGGAAAAAGTTAAATATGCTTCTAAAGCAATTCCATGCCAAGCTGTCAATGAAGAAAGTACAACTCATTATCAGTGATGTAAACCCCCACACTGCGACTCTATATCTCTCAGACATACAGAGCACTCTTCCTAAATGTCATAACCATTAAAGTACATTAGTTGCATACAATGAAAAGTAGGTTAGCCAAGTGGCCACTTTCCATCTGTAATGACACTTTGCTTTTGAAGTATATCTTAATGGATCCAAGTGGGGGGAGGGGAGGGGGAGGAATAACAAAGACAAATTAAATTCCAAATAATTGGTTCCATTCCACAAAGAATATTGATTTCTTTATAATTTTGGAGAAATTTTTCAGTGTCCTGTCATCATAAGGTTGATTCCCTTGCCTCTGGGAACATTATATTATCAATACAATTGCTTCTATTAGTGCATTTTCACAGTCTTTTTTGACATTTCTGCTCCAGTGGCAAATTAGTGCAATTTTGACTACTTCCTTCCCTGCATGGCTTATCAATAAGGAAAAATGTCTCAATATTCCCCTACAGAGAATAAACAACCACATTTCCTCCTTTTCATTACTGTAACACAAGAGAGAAGTTAACCAGAAATAATAAAATAATAATAGCTATTTTGCTTTATGATGCATTTGTGAGTTAGTTACTGAATAGAAAAGTATGTTGGTTGTAAATTTAGTATACCTCTGAAAAGAAGAGAGAAAATGTTTTATAATCCTTAAGATTAGATTGTATTACTTTAATTTTGCACATAATTAATAGGACAGATTCTTCTGAGTATCTTTCAAATCATTAACTTTCTCAAATCAATTCAAATCTAATCTTCAGAGGTGCTAAGCAACCACATTCTGAAAGTTTCAGGTGTTCCTCATTTTCCTGTATCAAGGCCCTAACCATAAACAAAACATACTTAATCTCAAACTCCCCTCTCTATAAAAGGTAAAGTAAAGCTTGGCATAACATGATTGAACAGCTTGAATCCATGTTGCAAGCACCAATTTTAAGTTCCATTTTATAAGTGCAAGTGTTTTTCGTATCCTGGGTAGGACTTATGTGCCCAGGAATACAAAACTGTTAGAACCTGCTCCACAAAGTGGTGGGGCTTTAATTAGAGCAAATCTGAGAGCCACTAATTAAATGCCCAGAGCCTCGTGTGTATCAGCATCCCCACACAGAAAAATGATGGCGGGTATGCTTTAACTAAAGCTCATTGAACAAGCTTTTGTTAAAGTTTCCATCAGGAAAAGATATTAATAGAAAGCTGGATTAAAAAAAACAAAAAACAAACCAACCACAGAAACAGTAGATTTTGCTCAGACTTCTCAGTAAGTACAGATGTGTATCCTTTAGAAGCAGAAGTTCAAGCCTCTGCCTCTTATGTTTAGTGGATCCTGTACTCTGTGATGATAGCAGTGTAGCAAAACCCACAATTTGCCTTTCTTTTTTAATTTTAAAATGCATTCACTCTCCTTCCCTAACCATTTCTGAGTTTTCCCTCTCCCTCTCTATTCCCTATAAATCAGTATAAGTGAGCTAAGACATAGGATAAGCTTCAGCATTTTATTTTGGTAGGAAGTTGTTTTATTTTATTTGTTTTTTCTTCTTTTCAAATAAGTGCCCTGTAATGGATATCCACTGTTTTATATTATATAATTATTATGTTTATATTGATTTTTACTGTTCTGTATTACTGTTTTACTGATACTATATGATTTTTGGCCTACATATGTAAGTTACCGTAAGTCATGTCAAGTTTCCATTTTGTTTGTCAAGTTTCCATCTTGAGTCCCTTGCCTGGGCATACCCTATTGCAACTCTGTAGTAACTGTGCAACTCATACTTACCCCTCCTATGTAAATTGGTTCCTGAATGAATGGTGATGAATGAGGATGCTTGAGAAACAATGGCAGTAGGTCTAAAACGAGCTCCCTCTGAATGACCAAGCCATCAACTCCTTGACCCAACCATCACCCTTCATTGACCCTCCCTGGCTCAAGATTTAAAAGACAAAGATTGCTGCAGAAGCAACCCAACCCACCATTACAGACACCTGAAACTGCATGCCCTGACCTGGAATGCACACATTCAGTACACCAGGGGCTGGCCCTTGCGTGGGCAGGCCCCCTGCCACTAGGGTCACAGAAGGTCTGCCCTTATAAAAAGGGGCAGTGAAGACAGACCCAGTGGGAAGCCATTTTCCATCCAGACCAGACCAGCTCCATGTCACACCACCTATCCACCCCAGAGGCCCTGCCAGCGACCCCCTCTAGACAAGACCAAGCTGAAGGAGACCCCAACTGGCCATCGAGGATCACCTTGCAGCCTGGGATAGATAGATATTACCCACATACTTCCTCCTACAAGTTGGACCCTCTCTCTCTCTCTTCTCCTGGACTTCAGCCCCTGCACCAAGCCTCTTTAACCCCTACTGTCATTGTGCGTGCATGTGTGGGTGCAAAGGAACCAGTAAGATATCACATCACAATATGTTCCAATCCAATAAATTTACTGTTGAACTTAGAGCCTGAATTAAGTTTTGTCTTAATGATCTCCCAGCCCTAATTCAGTTCCTGTTTGCTGCCCCTCTGATCTTCCTCCCATGTCTCTCTCTCTGCCCTTGCCTTCTCCCTGATCCCAGTTTCTTCCTGCGTTCTCCCCCCCACAATCTTCCCTGTCTCTCTTTCTGTCCCCCTACTTCCCATCTCTTCTCTGCTGCCTCTGCAAATTCTCTCTGTTCCTAGCTTTTTTTCTGCTCCCTGGAGCCCCTCCTCCAAGCTTACTCATGTGGTTGGAGCTCTTCTCTGTCTTCCAGCACTTGCAGTGAGTCCCTGCAGCCTCTCCAGCTTCCCCCTATAGTCCCCATAGTCCCCAGTGGCAGCCAGATCCCTTCTCTGGCTCCCAGCATCTGGAACCCCTCCTCCCAGTTTACTGATCTGCCCAGCGTACCCTCTCCAGGGCTTGCAGTCTACTCAGCACACCCCCAACAGATTTCTGGGGCCCCTGAAGCCCTGTGGCCAGCCAACAACTTCCCCGCAGCCCTCAGGCCTGGCTCCAGGTCTCTCAACCCAGCCCTCATGGTGCCACCCCCCAGTTTTCCCAGTAGTTAGAGCCTTTTCTCCAGATCTTGGCACTGGTAGCCCCTCCCCCATAGCTTCCTGAGCTCCCCAGCAGTCCCTCTCCAGCACCCAGTTCCCTCCTTGCCCCCAGCCCCATTTTCCCTCTCCTCACCTACCTTTTGGCTCCCCTGCAGCTCCAGCTCCACTCCCAGCCTGTGTGCCAGCTTCTCTCCTGCATCACTCTCCTGTTCTGCAGGCTTTGGGCATTTTCCTTTAATCAATTAACATCAGCTAACCTAAAGTAACCCCAAGTTTCAGTTCCTCAGCCAGCTTCTCCCTAGTCTACTGGTTCTAATCCCGGCTTTAGCAACTTTCACTCCCTGCACTCTAATTCTCTCTCTGTCGCCTTAATCTTCCCTCCAAGGTATCCCAAGTACCCCAAGCACACACATACCCACACCATACCATTCAAGTTAGGAACTCACTTGTGTGTATGTGTAGGTGGGTGGCATGTGTGTAAACTGGTGAATATACATATGTCATTGTGTGTGTGATATACGAATTAGTGATCTATGTATGTGTACTGAATATGTAGGTATTGACAACTGATTGTTATCTAATTTTTGGTGTGTGTATTGTGTATGTACTTGATTTGGTGATAGGTATGCATGTGCCTAGGCTGGTAATCTTGGATGTGTATATGCCTGAGTTGGTAGTGTGTGTTTGTATGTGTGTGTGTGTGTGTACACACGCACACATCTAATTGATTTTTGAATGTGGGCATGTGCAATTGTACACTATGCCCTCCTGTCTAACACTGCGATACTGAGATCCTGAAAGTTGGCCTGATCCCACAGGGCAACAGCAGGACCCTCACATTTGCAGCCACCAAGTCACTTCAACAATTCAGTCTTTAAAACAGCAGTAGGTAATTATCTCAGCTGGAAGGCCACTTCATTAGGTTTTAGGGACAGTCAAGGGCAACATCCACCCCTCTCCCTCTCAGTAGGTTCAATAGTCAGGATGCAAAACCTGCCAGTAGTGTTCACTGATGATGCTGCTGACCTCATGATGCAGTAGAAGTTCCCATCTGGAGCCCTGACCCACATACCAGCAGCATAAGCCATTGACCCAGGCAGGATCTGCTGCCATGCTAGGACAGCAGCAGTCAGCTGTGAATGCAGCTGGCAGGTTCTAGAACCCCAACATGAAGCCTGACCATGATCAGTTGACAACTGTGGATATCACAGGCAGGTTCTGCACCCAGGTTCCTGAACCTACTAGCAGCATTTCACAGCTGACAGCATTGCATGTCCACTGTGACAGAAGCCATGCCTGGGTCCACAGCTGATGCCTGATACTGCTGGGTGGAAGCAATGCAACCTGCCTGCCACCATGCAGTGGCCAGAGTGACCAGCCAGATCCAATTAGTTGACCATCCACCTGTGGACTCAATTGAATCCATTGCAGGCCAGATCCATCTCACTGACTGTATTTTTCCCACCTGTGCTCTAAAACTACAATTATTTTCAATGGATTTGTCTTCAGAAGTTCCTAGTTGTTTGACATTAAAATATATTAATTTAGATATGAATGCTTTTCATATCCAAAATGGAATATCCACGCTGGAAAACACAGCTTCTGATCTCAAAATAACGAACAGATCTATGACATGGAAACTTAATTGAAATAGGGAGAACAAGTCCCTACCTTGTTTGATTCAGAAGAAATACCAATGGAGGACTTGGGTTTCTTATAATACAGGTGAATGTCCTGCCTACCAAGCTACTGCTTACTCTGGTGTTGGTCTTTCCCTTTCCCGGACATGAAAAGGACTAGTTTTTATTTCAGTGTGGGAAAGCAAAAAAGATCTCCCAAAAATATTCATGGAAATAGAATTTGTGTTTCTTAGACCACCAACTAAAACTGCCCTTTATCTTCCTCCCATTTTAGCTCCTTAAAATGCAATGGTCACCAGGCTCTACTATTTCTTTCCACACCCATTTAGATTTGCACATAGAGTTGCACAATTTAACAGTTTCTGACCGCTCAGAAATTGGTAACAGAAGCAACAATAGCATATTCGTTTAAATACGGTATGTGGTTTCCCTCCCTCTGATCACCATTGGGCAGCACATTGCAGACTCCTGTCTTAGATTCAAATATTAGCCAGGGACAGGCAGCAGCTCAGTTCTGACCTTGGGCCTAGGACTGGGGCCAAAGCCAGAGCTGAGCTACCACCTTCCCTGACCTGAGGTGGCTTGTGTAATGGGGGGAAGGGTTGCCCAGCACAGCAACATGGGGAAAGACTAGAGTGGGGGACAGCATGGTTTGGGGCTTAGGGGAAGTGAGGGAGAGACCCTGGCTCTGCTGCTTACCTCCTACTCCAGCCCCTTTGGCCCTGGCCTAGCAAGATCTGGAACTGCCTTTCTGGCTAGGTTGGGGCTAATGTTGTTGTTGACTGACCTAGAGCCACCAAGAAGAGACGTGGCAGGGGATACAGGCAGCAGGGGTACAGATAGGAGGGTGGCAGGCACAAGCAAGGAATGGGAGGGTTGGGGGGAGGGGGACAAGAGCCAAGGGTCTGGCCCTTGCCCTCTATTGCTGCTTGGGGGGGAAGGGGAGGGAGGCAGGGAGGGAATTCAGAATGACCCTTCAATAATTAGATTCTATTCATAGAAAAGTATAATAAATTTCTAAATTTTCTATGTATAGAATCCAATCAATTAACAGACATTGTCTTAAAATTTGACACAATCTTGGATCTGGGTAAATATGGTAATCTTTTGTAGATCTCCTACAGGATTCTGCTGGAATGAAGTATATTGTTTATAAGCCTCTATAAAATGGATAAGGGTGGTTTGCTTAAAAATACAGAAGGTTCCCATTTGATTCAAGATTTGTGTAATAATTCATAGCAGTTATTTATAAGGTAACATCAACACTATCCCATAAAGCTTATGGTTGGTGCTTATTTTAGTAAACCATCCTTTACTTATGATATATAACTGGTCTTTGATTCTATGTGCATTAATGAAGCAGTTTTACACTAAATACACCTTACTACATCTGCATAAATGCAGCTCCCAGAAGTACTTAACTAAAAGACTGCAGACCTCTGAACTCTAGAGCTAATTTATCTGAAATCATTGAATTACAAGGTTAGGGACTACTTCACTTTTGCTGAACACCCGCACTACGAAGCATACATTTATAGCAGATAAATATATACTACATAAACAATTCAGATAGATTACTAGGATTATTGCACTTTTTCTTTTCTGCTGCCCATGTAATAAACAATCCCCCTTGTAATGAAAGATCCTGTTCTGCATCTATAAAACAAGTAAACTTGATGAACAAATGCGTTCAGGGTGAAAGGCCAATGAAAGCTGCACACAAAAGAGGCTTTTGTTTGTACTTTTTCTCCCTTGCCATACAGAACAGAAATGGACAGTTACCTTAGAATAGCAAAGTCACATCCCACTGGGGTCAAGTCAGTGATTTCTTGAAGACTGACAAATTAAGTTCACTAGGTGGGGAATCTTTCAAGTGAAATCTCAAATGCTCAGATCCTTTCTATTCTATGGACTTCAAAATATATGATTTCTTACCAAAGGTTGCAAAATACTTTTGTTCAAGAGATTGTGCTGGCTAGTGGACTTTTGGTTTTGGACTGCCTTGGAGCAACTCCAAAACCACAGAAGCTGTACTCTTTAAACACTGATTATATTGGGTACTAAAAAAAAAAAGAAAGTCTTGAATTTTAAGAATATTTTCAAGATAAGATAGGATTTTTTCTTTCTGGAAAAGCCAGAAATTATTGTCCCAATCCAGCAAAACTCTTTTTAAAATCATATGCTTCATTTTAAATACAGAATAGTAACTTCAGAGAGATTATTTGTGTACTTAAATCTTAAATGCTTCAGTGGATCGGGAACTATCACAGTAAGAAACCAACCTAGAAATCAGCAAAGACAACCCCTTGTTCTGAATTGCTTGGAACAGACTTGTGCCAAGGTCTTCCATATCCCACCAGGTGCATTAAGTGCTTGGCTAGCTATACTAGTGTGTATTTGTTTTTTAACAAAATATTGCAGTACCTCCAGTTCATTCCCTGGGAAATAGGAAAAAAATATTCAAAACTGAAAACTACTGCAGGTCAAGAAAACTATGTTCTCGCCAATTCTACTAACATCAGTGGGTGTTTTGCCATTGCTGACTAGAAGGGCATTTGACAGAAGGGCCCTTCAGTCTTTGTGCCTCATGCAGAACCTGTATGGAGAGAGAAAGCAGTATCAGGCAAAATAGAAGAATTTGGAGGAAGCTAGATTGCGTGCAGACAGTGATTGCAGAAAGGTAACTATAGCCTCTCCGAAGCAGATTCATTTTTGAAACATGGGATATATCTATACCAGTAACAGTGTCTTCTAGCACACCCTTCTCCTACTCCCAATTATATGATCCAAATACAAAGTATGATGATAAGGCCATTTAAGGAGACATCTGTTTGCAGCTGGAGAGAGGGATAAAATAGGATAGGGATAGGATTGACTCTAAAAAAAAAAAAAAAAAAAAAAAAAAAGCATCACCAGGTGCTTTCACATTTGAAGCATATCAGTGGGAACAGGTTGCTGCAGCGTGATTGAGGGTTTCTCACATGTCACATGCTTTTTTCACAGTATGGCTAGGTGCATGGAGTCCCCTCATGTCCCCTTATTACACAGCATACAGTACTTAAAATAATTTAAAAAATAGCAGTTTCCTGTTTGCCTGCTACCCTCCACCCAAGATAATTAATTGTTGCTGTGTGATGATATGGAATTCCTTAGGGCTGAAAGGCCCTATAGAAATACAAATTATTACTATTACTACACATTTCATGTTCTCATGTGCTATAATCTCAGCAGACAATGACACTTTCAGAAAGATTACTTTGGAAATCAAAGTCTGTATCATCTAACCTTCATTAGTTAAAAATAACCCTTTACTACAAATGCTAACATACCAAATTTTGTATAAGCAGAACTTCAAGGTTTGTTTTGGAAAAAAAATAATATACCTCTACCTTTTATTTAGCAAATGGTGCCTTATTTATTTATATTCCATGGCAGTGAGATCAGTGTGTGGTGGAGCATTAATATAACAACTTTTAAATGAAATTCCTGTTCTACTTGAGCTACTCAGTCTGTCCAGGGTTATTATCCACTTGATGCTGTTGCTGAAAATGGCAGATTATGGCAGAAAGAAGCACCCTCTTCTGTTTCTAAATCCTTTCTTTGTTAATTATACATGAGGCTGAAGTTTCAACATTTTGAAGCTGATATGTAACATGAATAATTACAAGCAGTGTGTGGTATTTATGGTTGACATTAGCTGTGTATACAAATATAATGATGCTGAACGTAGACCAGAAATGTCTGAAATCTTGCTTATCTGAAAACAAGGATGAACCAACTCATACCTTTCACTGATGATTTAAACACAGCAAATGTCTGGAAACATTTGAATGCAAACACCTGGCTTTATTAATATAGCCACTAGTTCATTTTAAAAGTAATAAAAATGTAGGGCTGTGGATGGAGGAGGTGGGGGAAGAATGGCAGCTTGCATGGTAAACCCAAAACACGGTTTACCAGGCTTGGTTTCTAAAATTTCTATTTAGATGCCCCAGATACTGGCTATTCTAAGTTGTTTGTTTTATGCAAAATAAATGAGTCATTTTTTTTTTGCATTTGTATTTTTAAAAAGCAAGCTGAATATTCAAGAAATATGACAAAAAACAAACCAGCAAACATTAGCACCTCTAGAACTATTAACCAACATGCATACTTTGTCTTCAGGGAAGTTTGCGGGGGGGGTTGTTTTGGTTTGGTTTGTTTTTTTTACACATATGTCCAGATTCTTTGCTGGCATTTGACATACTACAAAGTCATTTGGGCCTATAGGTTTTTGATGAACTGTTCAAAACAAAAGCTCCTTCATACTTATGCTACTTGTCTTTGTATGACTGGTTTCTAAGATCATGTGATACTGTGCTTGTTTCCTGACTGGAAAGCCTAACATTTGAGAAAAAAAAAAGATGTAGTTAGCTGTGTTAGTCTGAAGTCAGGGAAAAGGCAATGCAGGGTAGCACCTTGGAGAACAAAGCTAAGTACAGATGTTCAAAAATCCCAAGGCAAAAGCACTCCAAGTATTGCACTGTACTCAAAGAGCTCTAGATTAGATAAGGAAAGAACAGAACAGATATTTGATGCTAGGTAAGGGATGGGAACCAGAGCCTTCCTGCACTGCCTGAGGCCAGTAGGCTGACAGCACTCCCACACATGCCTTCCAGGAAGCTGCCAGAGAATGCCAAGTCCAGCCAAGCAGCCAACCATCCCTAATTGTCCAGTGTGGCCCCTCTCCACAGTCCCACCATCCCCAGTGAGGGCTGGTGGCTGGATGGAGAGGGGAAAACAAAGCCACCCTACTGCTTGCTAGCTTGTTTCTGGGGAGGGAAGAAAAAGAGGGGCAAGCTGGATAAGCATGGCAAGGGAGCTCTATCTCCCATCCACCCCCATGCCCCAGCCTCCTGATATCTGCAGCTTGGAACAGCACATTTTTTGTTGCATTGGGAACTGGGATAGAGAGGGAAAATGAAGCCCCTTCAATGAGGCAAGTTTCCCTCAGCTTGCTGACTCAGGTCTTCGGGGGGTGGGGATTGTGGTGGTCAAGGAGGAATGAAACCATACTGCTGCATAGGCCTCTCACAACTTTATGGCTTGGGTCTTAGTGGGGAGCCTGGCAAGACCTGCATAACAGGGGGACTGTTTCTCCATCTGCCCACCCTACTTCCTGATGGCTGCAGCTTGGAACCATGTGTGACTTTTTCTGTGCCAGAAGTAGGGACAGGCAGGTAGGGGAAATGAACCATCCTTACCACAGAAAGCCCCCTCATCATAAGACCCAAGCCAGCAAGCTGGGGAGAGGGGGGCGGGAGACTGTTCAGCAGAGAGGCTCCATCCTCCTTTTCCCACCCTCACCCCATTCCCAGCAACACAGGAAGGAGACAGCCTTTTCTGTCTCCTCTCTGTGACAGCCAGTGGGCAGGGTCAGGCCAGTGCTCACCCAGAGCAGATGAGCTTCAGACAAAGCTATCAAGCCACCCAGAGAGGGGCACCTTGGAGTGCCAGCAGAATGCAAACCACCTTGACTTGCAATGGAATCTGGTACAAATTTTCAATACAATGCTTTAACTTAAAGCACTTTAACCTAATACCACATCTAGCCAGGGTTAACTTTGAGTGAGATCTGCCATTTTTTAAGCACTCTATGCATCACAAAGGTTTGTTTGGTTACAGCTGTAGAGCATCTTTTGCTCACTTATTGTGTAATAAGTGTAACATCTGTACTTAGCCAAACTGACTCATAAAGACATACGCTTTCATAGGTAACAGTCTATTTTGTCAGACACTAGTCATAGAAAAAGTTTACACCTCTCTGAAGCCTTTAAGAAACCATTGAGCTCTTGAGTTGAAGGAGGTGGAAAATGTTCTAGATACTATGAAAAAAAAAAGTCAGATCTTGGGTAGCTGAAATGTTTGCCTTCTCCTTTGTATGTTAGAAAGATCACTGCTGATTTAAAATGGCATGCTTATCCCAAAGCTGAAAATAGTTGGACTTCTTGATTGTGAGAGAGAGAGAGCAAAATTGATAAGATATAGGCTGTCTAAAAGATTTAACATTCCATGCCCCACTCTTGTACTATGCAACTAATTATTCTATCACTGAGCATGTCTACATGTGAATTTACATATGCCTAAACATAATGCATTTTTGCTTAAGGTTTATTAAGGCAATTTAAGCACATCTATACATGGATGTGCTAACACACATTAAGGTTCATTAATTTTAGACGTTAATAGCTAAGTCGCATTTGCGCATGTGCTTCAATGGATACATGGTGTTAATGCACATTTGTGCATCTGCACGTGCACTCATGCAACTTAGCTATTCATGCCTAAATATCAAATTTAGGCTCACAGCCTAAAATTTCCATTTTTAAGGTACATTAAGAATGTGCACGTGTAGACATATGCCTATCATGCGACTTCAAAAGGGTAATTTTAGGCTAAGCCTACTCCAACGAGGCACATAGTATCATAGTATCATAGTGTCTAGAGTCGGAAGGGACCTGGGCAGATCATCTAGTCCGACCCCCTGCCCCGGCAGGAAAGAGCACCGGGGTCAGA
>JAGPOW010002742.1:55958021-55986714 GCA_030014935.1 Caiman crocodilus | reverse complement strand
CTAATAACTCCAGCACCAAATCATCCCAGACACCTAGGAAAACTCATCTATACAATTTGAGTGTTCATAATGAGCAAAATTTCCCCATCCTTGAGTATGGAATTCCAATGGTTAACAAAATAGAGTTTTAGCAAAAGGAAACATATAATAAACAATATTTTAGGAAGACCTGGTTTATGCTAAGTGAGATTTGCAACAGTGCTACACCCAGTCTGCCTCCCACAGCCACATGTAGCTAAATGAGGTAGCTAACCACTAGTTTCTTCCTTTTATGTCCCACTCATGGTTTGTTAGCTTAGCATAGAAGAGACCATGTTTCAGGCAGGGAGGTCTATCACCCCTAAAGAATGCATGGGCTTCATTACTTACCCCAGTAGAAGCATCTTGACTCCGGTCCTGGAAAGATCAGCCCTTAGCCAAGTACTTCACCTGGCTCTGCAGCATACATCATCAGCCCATGTAGCTGCCACTGCCACACATCTGTTTTTCCTGGTCCTCAGCATTGCTGCTCTGATAATCCATCGCTTTCTGTATACATCCATGCCAAACCTCAGCTCTTACCTCTTCTTCTAAAATGGTTCAACATTTCAAACAAAGTAAAAACAGTCTCTGCAATATAGCATTTTGGAGAAGGTGAAATGCTTAAAGCATCAAATACCCAGTCAGATCCTCGCTCCAGAGCAACTCCTGGTATAGTGAAGTCTCTATCCCTCTTCTTTTTATGTAGGCTTTAGGAAGCATCATATAGGCAATCTGCCCAAAGCATTAGAGCCCAAATTAGGGACCAGTTAGAAACTGAGCCAGAAGCCAAAAATTCAAAGGTGAGAACCTGGAGTTAGGAGCCAAAGTCAAGAGTTTCTTGGGACAGTAGCAGACCTGGCAATTCAGAACCTGGGCCGAGACAGGAAAAGATACAAATAGAAAACACAACTGAAACTGAAGGCTGAGCTGCATAGGCACCAAGACTGCAACTTAAGAGTACAGGAAACAAGGAATAAAACCAGCCAGCGATCAGGAAAGAACTGCAAGCTGTAGAGCATAAACAGCCAAAGCCCTTCTAAAAGTGGGCTGAAGTCTAGCTCCTTGCAAACAATCAGGTAATCAGGCACAGCTGGACTCAATCAGGTAGCCTTGAGCTTGGTACAAGCCCTTATCCCTAATATTAGGGAAGGATCTTAGGCATTTGGGACACCAGGTAGGTCTTTAGCACATTAGGGAGACAGTTCTAAATGAAGTCTGCTTCTTGAAATTCCCCAGCTTTACCTGGGTTTCCTTTTTTCCTTCTGCAGACTGGAATACTGTTTAGTGGAATCCCTGAACCATAGGCTAGGGACAGACATTGAACCTGCATAGATTTAATCAGTCTACAAGTGCATAAATATTCATTTTTGACTCCAGAAATGCAGGCATATGCTTGCAGTGGCTCAGGCCAGAAGCTGGAGTACCCTAGAGCAGCCCTTGGCTGGAGGGAAACTAAACTGAGAGAAGGGGCAGGCCTGAGTATGACTGGGGAGGGGTTTAAACCACTACCCTAGTTTACAGGTTTGCTTGGAGGTGGAAAGGGAAGCTCCCCCTATCAAAGGTCCCCACCCTCCATCACTCACTGGCTGGCAGCAGGAGAAGGGGTGTGGCCAGACCCTTAGCCTGAGGGAAAGCCAGGGTTTAATCCCCTCATTGCAGGGGGTGGGGGTTGCAAGCACTGGTAGGTTCTGCTAATGTACCTAGGATCATAGCAGTAGCCTGAGGCAAAAGTAGAGGTTTAATCTCCCACTGCAGGCAGCAGGGAGGGCACTAACGTGACACCCTGGGCCGAGTCTCTCTAAACAAGCAGCCAGCCAGTCACAGGGAAGGGGCAGAGGGGTGAATGTGACCTGGCTGCCGAGTGGGGGGAGCCAAGGCTAGTTATGAAGCCTGACTCACCTTTACCTCCTGCTTGTAGAACTGCACCCTGGGCTGGAGCAGCCCCAGGAGGTGGGGGGTCAATTCCTACAACCTCAGATTCCAGCCATGTGCAGGAACCACATTTTGCAGCTGGGCAGTAGCTGTGATGCAGCTTCCCACCCACTCCCTCTCCCAGCAGCAGCAGCAGCAGCAGAGCAAACTTATCATGGCAGGCAGAGGTGAAGCGCCTAGTGCCAGGCACTCAAGGTGGCACAGAGCATGGGCAGCAGTGGGAGGAGGAAATGGGCTGATGCAGCCCAGTCCAGCCCAGCTCTGCAGCCCAGCAGTACAGCCCAGACCATCCTTGCCTCACATCCCAGGTGTGAGGGCAGTGACTGGCCCTTAGCACCCTGCCCCGAGTGCCCAACACCACTGCAAAAAGGTGGCAGGTGACAAGTGCCTCATCTCTGCCCACCATGATAGTTCACACTGCTGCTGTCACACTGGCCCAGTCTATGGGTTTACCTACAATGCATGAGACCTGCTGCTTAGTGCAGGAGGTGAAATCTGCCTTACCTCCTCATGTCCTTGCCTTTGTTGACCAGGTCCCGTATGATAGTGGTCCCAGCCTGCCTGCTCCTCTTTCCCTCTTTCCTGGTGTCCTGCAGACCACTGGAGTGTGTTGTAGGGCCTGCACCTCATGGAAATCCCTGTTCTACCACCTGAGTTGACAGGAAGACACCAAACTTGTCTTCTTGGGAAGTGGCAAGGGTGTGTGGGGAAGATGTGGACTTTGTAAGGGGGCTTGAGTGGAAGCTGCCACATGCCTGCCTCCCTGTCCCCTTTGGCTCACAGCCCCTGGCACTGGCAGCAGTAGCTGCCAGCTGGGCTATGGCTGCTGCAATGCTGCTTGACCCGTGGTCTGTGCAGGGAAAAATAGGCCTAGCCTGACCTGATTCCCTAGCACACCTTTGGACAGGACTGTTATGCCCCAGCCCAAGTCTGGATTCGTTCGCCCGGTAAGCATCAGCCAATGCAAATACCAGGAGGGAAGTTTGAAAGGAAAAAAAAAAAGCTTTTATTGCCAGCAATAAAGGTGCAAGGTAGCAAGCACACCAAAAACTATTTCTAAGCATCTTTTATACTAAAATCTACAAGCATACCTTTACTATGTGCTTCATTTCCATACATGTATGTTTCATTAGCATACTTTCTCTCCACCTAGGGGTGTGGTTTTTTAGTATTATAATGAGCCCTTTCACCTGTTTTCCAGTGTATTTTGCTGTTTGTCTTCGAGGCCCCTTGCCTAGTACAGCTGTCTCCTCCTTATCACTGCAGATGGGCATATTCACAAAACAACCTTCCAGTCTCGCCTTGTATCCTGTCTTGGGAGGATGGCTCGAGGCCATTTATCATGCCTTTAGAAAAATGGCTCGAGGTTATTCACAACAGGACCAGGCTATGCTGCTCTGGGACTCACAATTTCTGTCCCAAAGCACACACTAGTTGGGAGGGATGGGCTGAGCTGGATGCTAGAACATCTCTGGAGTTCCCAGCCCAGGCTTGCCTCAGGGTTCACTGATAAACCAGGTATCAAATTTAGCTCCCGCGCTACAGATATGCAGCGTGGGGAACATTTTTTTCATTCTCAGTGTGCTTCTTGCAGCATGTCAAACTAGTTTGAGACACCACAAGAGGCATATGCACACTTGTCTGGACACGCCCAATGTTACAGAGGATATCAGTAAACTGCACTCATTGTTTTCCACTGAAGATGGGAATACTTTCTTCTTTTTTCCAGGTTATGCTAATGCAACAGGCCTAAACACGGCTCTGTATCCTGTAGAAACGGAGCCTTTGCAACTATTTTGGAGATGGAGATCTATGCTTATTAAAGTTCCATGAAGAATTTTAGAAGCCATGTGCCTTATGTACAGCATTGCTGTAGTTTAGAGTGCCATATGCACTGCACTCCTCATTCTTTATTTCACAATAGTAGAATGATAGTGAACCTTTCCTTCTCATGCTTAGCAGATTTTTTTCCCCAACCCAAAATTTGTTTTCAAGTGATCAGAAATATGGCCAGGCACCATGCCAGCGGAAAACAACAACTGATGTAATACGAGTTAAAGAGCAATATATTAACTCCTTGTCATCACCACATGGGCGTTCATGAAGAAAACTTGGCATGGATAGACAGACAGACAGGAATTAGTAATCCTATATAGACTATGTATGAAGGGGGAAAACAAATAAACTCCTACACACACATCAAAATCTTCAGCTGTGCTGTGCAGATCGTTGCAGTTTTCAGAGAAACTCTGATTAGATGAATCATTAATTATACACCATGGACTGATTTGCCATATGTCCATTTCTTTAATTTTCATAGAGAACAATTAGCTCTGTTTTATACATTATGAAAGTGTAGTATTGTGCTTGCCATTCTCCGAGCAAAATCCTTACACTCTTTATCTCCACCACAAATTGAACTGGGTTTCAAAAGTTTATCTTTGTAAAAGAATGGCATTGGATATGCTAGAACTAATTTAATCCCATCAAGGTCATTATCAGATTTCTTTTAAAGCATTCTTTCTATTTGATTGGCCTATTTATAGTCTACGTTTATCTTCAGATTTCACATTCAATAAACATGAAGTTTGTTCAGATAAGCTAAAGTGCATGTCTTTTTTTAACCCCTGCAATTTATAAATGCTTATAAACATATTAGGCCCAATCAAAAATGCAGGTAATATAAGAGTAATTTTCTTAGATTATTAAATATGCCTAGCTAAGACATTGAGACAGAACAGGGACATTAATATGAGGTTGTCTGCAGATTTTAGACACTTAAACAAGATACCAATACACTAAGATCCCTGTACAACTATATTTGGATTTCATTAAATGGGACAAACATAAATGGGAACTAGGCATGAAGGAAAGTACAGAAATTAAGGTTACTATTAAAAAGACAAAATCAAAATAGCAAGAGCACATTTTTTCCAAGATACCATGAAAATTGTTTTATTATGTAAAACCTGCTGAAGGAAATAAACCATGATAAAGAAATCAGCTAAGATAAGAATTTATAAAAAGGATTTTTTTCAGGGCTTTTCATGATTTGACCTCTGACTCTAAGACACCATTATTTCTGTAGTCTGATCCAATGCAGAAGCCCATTGACTCTACTGCAACTTGTAGCAGCTGATTACATAATAATCTAAAGCTATTACCTCCTAAAGGCTGTTTGGTGAGAAAGAAGCTGTTGTTTTACAACATCAGTAGAAAAATACCCACTTCTCAGTTGTCTGTAACTGCAAATATCAAGGACTAAAATATTAGATGCTAAACTTCACTCTCAAACTTGAAGGAATTGTATGAAAGAGATGCTTGATTTTCTGTTTGTTCTATGGATGTATAGAAGATGTTGGCTTTAAATTCAAAGTACTGGTATAATCAAAACCACATGCTGCAGCTCTGCTATTGTGCTGACCCAGGAACGCTGCCTTCTAGGTGCCTGTCAGCTGACTAAGCCTGTTTGGTATTTATAAAAGAGGCATCTGTGAACCTACGTCCCTTGTGTGGCCCAAACTGGTAGGTAAGCTCTGTGTATTTGGGGAGTGCTTGGTATGCTCAACACAGCAGCCACAACTACTTACCTTAACATCATGGTGGAAAGACGTCTGTAGCCATGTGAGGAAGCCTGGGGAAGGGGAGAGCCCAGTTCTGGTTCCTCCTTCAGGCACTGTTTATGCAGTTTTCATTAAAGAATCACCTAAATAGTGTTTACCCGGAACACAGTAGTGGAACCAAGTACTTCTTCCTCATGGGGGTGTTCACCTCACTGGGCACAGGAGCCATACACCCTTTTGCTTATTCTCTTTTTGCTTGTCCCCTCTCATGACTCTAGCATTGTTTTCTATGTAAAATGGCATAGCTTTAGCAACTGATCAAAACGGATCTCATTCCCACCATGTCTCTGACATGGTGGTAAAGACACTGCACTGGGATGTGGGAGATGTGGATTTGAACCCCTTAGTCTGAGGAGGGCCTTTAACCCATCTCCCAGTTCCTGGATGAATGCTATAATTGCTCATTTATTATGCAGGATCCTTGTATTACTTAAGTAAAGTGGACTGCTGTGCTTTGTGCCGAGCTCAAGGTTGTCAGCATATATTAATTATATTTTAAGAACATATTATATGCCTCTCTGGCACTTAGAGAGTCAGGGATATTTGCTTATAAACCTCAACACAGATTTACACATGATGCAGTTGCAAGGAGTTCCCCTCCCTGCAGCCCAGGGACTGCTCCACCCACCTGCAGCTCACCCTCTCCTCCCCTTCCGGCTGTTAGAGAGACAGGTAAGTTCGGGTGTGTGCACAACACAGGGGTTTAAAAGGGCCCTAAACTGAAGCAATGTTTTTAAAAACCCACTGCTTCAATTTAGGGCCTCTGTTTCATCTACACACACCCTAAGCCTCTAAATCCTTTAATTAAACTCTTTACAAGTCTTTGGGAAAGAGACTGACTTGTTAAATATTTGCAGTGCTTACCAAAAACAAGCCTATAGTTGAAACTCCTAGGAACTAGTGCAGTTCAAATAAATAATAAATTGATTATCTCATTATAATAGCCTTGGAAATATAGCCTAGATGAAAATCCTACAGGGTGGGTACACAAATGGTTAGAGAACTATACTAAAAAAGTAGTTATTGGTGTCTTGCTGTCAAGCTAGCTGGGTGTAGCTACACTAGGTCAGGAACTATTCAATATTTTCCTTATTGACTTGGCTGATAGAATAAAGAGAACACTTATTGACTTTGCGAGTGATACCAAGAAGGGAGCTCTTGTAATGACAAGATTGGATTTAAAATGATTTTGACAAATTGGAGGAGTGATCTGAAATAAATAGGATATAAATCAATGGAAGAAGTACAATGATCCACACTTAGGTACAAGTAATCAAGTGAACAAATATCAAGAACTGGCTAGACAGGAGTTCTGCAGAAAGAATCTAGGAATTTTACTGGGTCACAAAGCAAAAACTAGTTTGCAATGCTGTATGATAGCAACAAATTAAGGGAAAAAGGCCAAACACCATACAGGAGATATAAACAGGAATGCTGTATGTAAAATGCATGACATTTTTTCCATGCTATGTAGAATTTCTCTAAACTGAACTGAAGAAAGTGGGGCATTAATTGCAAACAGTCTGGAGGATGGCAGCAATGATTAAAGATCAAGAAAACATGACCCAAGAGGAAACTTGATACAATAGGTTTTGCTTAGTTCAGTGTCTAGAAGACTGAGGAGAGACATGATAGTTTTCAAATATGCAGAAGATTGCTGTAAACAAAAGGTAATAAATTGTTCCTAGCTCCACTTGAAATAGGACAGGAAATAATGGATTTAAGCTGAAACACAGGAGGTTGACTCTTGAACAAGCAGAGTTAAGTACTGAAATAAATTCCCTCAGAGGACACAGAATTTTGCTGCTTGGAGATTTATGAACATCTTAGACAAGCAAGAGTCAGAAACATTTTAGATATATTTGATCCTGAACTCGATCAGGAAAATGGACAGTATGACCTCAAGATCCCTTTCTGACCTATTTCCATGATTCTATGAGCCTATGATTCTATAATAAATAATCAGACTGACATACAGAACAGATGCCTGTGTTGGAGCTAAGACCAATCTTACTAGTGCCCTTTTGTATTTACAATCAACAGAGTTCAAAACCTAAGAAACTGCACATGTAGGTTTGCTGACAAGCTGCTGAGTGTTAATATGATATTTCCAAACTGCAGTGTGTGTACAAACTGACCTCATCCTGGTCTGGTGAGTAACAGTTAAAGAAAAAATCTACGCTTTCAACAGTTTCAGATTTATCATGAACTTCACTGATGCACTGGATATTTTTTTCCATTAAGAAAGCAAGTATTGTAAAATGTGATTACTCATTCCAAAAAAAAAACAAGGAAAACTCTGAGATGACAGGCGAAGATTATTTTCTACTAACACAGTAAACCAAGGTTCAGAGAAAAAGGATTTCACAGACAATAATTCTTAGTTCTAAAATCAAACTATATGGCATTGACTAGATGACTTTCCAGTGACTATACACCACCCTCTTCCCCCAACACCCCTAAAACTGATTCCAGCTCGTACAAACAAGTAAACCTATGGATAGTAACTCCAGTCAGGGAAGGATTCCTGGTATTATGATCAACAAAAAGTTAAAAATAAAATTAAAACAATAGGCAGGATTGCTTTGGTGTAAAACAGAAGTCACTCTGATGAAGTCAACAAAGCAACACTACTATAAAGCTAGAACATAACATATTATTTTTAAAAAGTTTTGCACCATGATCTTCAAATGTAATTTTCAACACCTAAGATACAACTTCTTGAATTTGGTCCTAAAAGCTTTACATTGATACCAGGGACCAAATTCACTCAAGTATTAAAGGGATGTCATAAGTCCTACTCAAGTCAAAGTCAACTACATCAATTTACTCCAGATCTTGATTTTCCCTTCCTTACAATACCATAAATCATCTAAAATGTATTATTCTGAAATTCACCCAAGTCACACTTGCATATTCTGGACCCCACTGAGCTGCCTGAGTAAGTTAAAGCATCCTGGATGTAACAGGTCACCCTCCCCAGAGCCATCTTCCTGGTTAATCTGCACCTTACATGGGGCTCCCTTGGAGTCCTCTTTAAGGTTCTTATGTCCTGCTGTCTACTCTCCTGCCACATTTTGATGGAAATTATTATGTTCATGTTCTTGTAAGTGGGAGACTGCCTATTGTATTTCATACGTTGGGGCCTTTTGCCTACATGGGACTTGATTCCAGACTTTTTTCTAGCTAGGCCTCCACATCTAAACCCACCAAACAGATTCAACTCTGAGGCTCTAGCCTTTTCCCCATGTCTTGAGGCTCATGGCCCCCTTTCCTGCTCCAATCTGGAGCCCAACTCCGTTGTCCCAGAGGCCTGGCCACCAGCCCCACACCCAGGGGACTCGCCAGTTCAAAGGCGGGGTATAGCCCCAAACTCGTACTTTCCCAGTCCAAAAAAAGAAAAAATTAAACAGAATTGCAGTTCAGGTGCACCAGATCTCCCCAGCCTTTTAAGATCACATCTTCAGGTGCTGGGATCAGTGCACCCCAAAATGCTGTGCCCCCATTGGTGCCAGGGCCTATGTACCCCCAAAAGCCATGCCTTCGCTGGTGCCGAGGTCTGTGCCCCCCCCGTAAAAAGATATATGCACAGTCCTGTACATGCACAATAACCAACACCCAAAAAAGGTGATTAAAGAAGAAAGCATGCCAGCTTACATTTACACAGGGTTCATGCGTCAGCTCCCCACCATCAACTATGGTCTTTCTTCTGGGTCTGTTGTCGTCCGTCTGGGGTCCTTTGTAGTTCCCCTCCTCCAGCTTTTGGACCACTTACCAAGCCTCTCTATGAAGTTCTGGGATGCACTTCTTCCCCTTTGTCTTCCCAAGAATTTTATAGTCCTGACCTGCCCCTTCTAGTCAGCTGACGAGCTGGCCAGGCTCAGCATTTAACCCCCTCCTTTCTGGCCATAAAGGGGCTGACCTGTCTTCTGGTGACAGGGCTAGGGTTCCCTGTTGCACTGGGGTATTATACTAACCAATATTCACAATGGGTCCTAAATAGCTGAAGATCAGTGCACTTTGACTCTGCTCTTTCCTCCTAGATCCTTACCTACAGCTGTTTCATACATATTCTGTACATGATGGTCTGGGAGAGATAGGGACAAATAGCTGTTCCAGAAAAAACATCACCTGCATATAAAAGCATTTGAATCCCTGTAAAATGCCTCTTTATAACTCTAAGAGAGCATAAGGTCCCTTCATCGGAATGGAGCATCAGAGTCAATGGATTTATATCAGAAAACAAGCCTTCTGAATGACAAAAGAAGCAGGTCTTTTAGTTTTGCAGGTAGATGAGAAAAGTATTTTACCTTTTAAAATGGTATTTTTCCTAAATGGAAAATTGGAACATCTTTTCTGACACCATAATCCCCTAAATTTGTAATGAAAATATAATCCGTTTTGTGCATAAGAAGCTAACCCACATAAAATGCACAATCAAAAGATTAACCTAGTGTATGTAACAATGAGAAATATATTTTAAATGGTTTTGGGTACAGAGCCCTGGCTAACAAAGAACACATCAATCAAATTCCCCTGAGACATGTCAGAAGTCTTTCAAATGCATCTATAGTTTAATAGTAGATTAATGATACATCAATTAATAGGTACCGATAATCCAATTTAAAATATATATTCTCCAAAAAAACACTCTGGCCAACCCCAAAATCTGCATACTATTTAAGCAATCTAATGTAAACATTGGATGCCAGGCTGGGCTGCATATTTTGTTTTCTAATTAAGGTAATGTTTGGCTGACACTGAACCAATTTACATGTAAAAAACAAACAATTAAAAGGTCACAGAATGAAAACTGCCATATTTTATTTATGCAAATTGGCCTAGCCAGTATATAACAAATTAACATGTATAAGCAAGCCTGAACTTCACTGCATAAGCACTCATCAACATGTGAGGAGCTGAAGCTAATCCATGTCTTTATTTGCATATTATAATTGCCTACCATAAATTCTAAAACACACAAGAAAATATATGTTAAATTTAGAAAAGATTATAAGCAGTGTTTATACATTCAGGACTCCCTTCTCCCATGGAAAAGAATGGGAGTTTTGTTGTTAGGTGTTAATAGGACCAGATAGAGGCCCCTCTGTTTTTTTCAGATTGTCTGAAACTGGAAGGAAGCATGATGCATTGCTGGGAGAAAGTTTTGCTGATGTTGTGGCAAGCCTTCTAACATCCATTTATGCTTCTTCATTAGAAAAATTCAGTGAATAATAATGTCTTTTTGGTTGTTCTAATTTGGGCAAATGATCAGCTTGGCACAGAGCACTATGAGGAACACTAGAGAAATGTGTATGATCTTGGCATTAGGGCACACTGAACAGAAACATATTTGCCTTCATTTCTTGGTTCTCTGTATTGTTCACATAATTTAGGGCTATAAATACTTTTAAGGGACAAGCACTTTTAAGCACATACCCCTCTATCAAATGGCCAGACTCCCTATTCAGTGCCTTACAAATGTGAGAACCTCAGGACGGAATACAAACCACAAGCATGCTGAAAAGGGAGCCACCAAAAACTATCCTTGACATAGGAACTTCACTCATAACAACACAAAGGTTGGGATCCACAGTGATGAACGGAGGTCAGAAACAGAACCCATGATTATGTAGCTTACTAGAGAGGATGCTCCCTTTAGTAGATGTGTAGACTTCACTTCTAGGCTGTGTTTTTCTTTTTAAACAGTTTTTGGCTAAAATGAAACAAGCTCTCTCCTTCCCTCCTACCAAACATATGCTCTAATCAAGAAGCTGAAGTCACTCACTCTTATTCCATCTGGCTCATGAGTCTTGAATTTTTTTCTATACAGTGGAATGGTTTCAGTGAGAGAGATGGAATAGCCCACAACCTGAGTACTCAGATCACTATTCACAGAGGTGTGAGTTTAAATGCTTTCAAACAGAGGAGAAAACTGAATCTTCATTTCCTGCATCCTGGGTGAGTGCTGTAACCCCTCATTTATTGTATAAAAAGGAGAGAGAGTATCACTAAGTGCTGCATTTTAAAGGAGAGTGACAGTCACTCCATTTTGTCTGGACCTCAACATTTTACTCTAAGAATGACAATAAGATCAAACCTTTCACAGGAGATGAACAAGTGGAATGCTGAGAAACAGATAGTTCCCAGATCCCAAATGGCCTCAAGCAAGAAAGAAGTACTAAGCTGCTCAGCACTCTCCAGACTGAGGAGCTTAGAGACACACACGGAAACAAAATGCTGGATGTGTGGAGACTCTAAGGTAAAAAAAGTTAGGCACCACCAGAATTTGGCATCAGGTAAATAGGGATTTTTCATAATTGCAGTTCTAACTTTTTAATATATTTACATCAGTTGCTGCTGTTACTAAGAGCATAGTGTAGACAAGCCTGAGTTATGGCTAGCTCAGGTAATGGCAGCAGTTTGTATGCAACCGGCCAAGGCTCGTCTTCAGGTGTTTAATCCATGCTGCCATGGCTAGACTGTTACTTAAACTAGAGTATTTAAAGCTAATTTAGGTATGTCTATATTACACTCCTGGTCTCATTTACTTGAAGTCTAGGGGTGCCTATAGACGTGCACCAAAGCTGCTCTAACAAGCTATAATTAATTGAGACTGCTAGAATGTGGTAATTACCATGCTCCAGCAGACTCCAACATCACATGTGTCTGTGTCCCTGTGTTGAAAAATGGTAGCAGGACGCACTTTAATTAAAGCTTATTTGATGAGTTTTAGTTAAAGTGCACCCACTGTCATTTTTCAACACTTAGGATGCTGATACACAAGATGCTCTGGGCACTTTAATTAGAGCAGTTCTTGGAACTGTTTTAGTTAAAGTATTCTCCCACCTCTCTTGGAACATATGTATAAATGCCCTGGGTGACTGAAGTATGGTCATACCATTAAGTGATAATCTCACACAGAGATCTGGAGAAAAGAAATAGTAATAAGGCTAGTGTCTACATAGCATCTCTGGATCAATCCTGAGACTTATACCAAGAAACAAGACCTAGGCACTTACCTCCCCTCCTTGGGTACTACATAAAGAAAAAATAGCAATGGCCAATATTAGAATAGTGAAAAATATACCCTGAAACACACTTGAGATTATCCCTGGGCACATTCCAGAAAGTGACTATACTATATATTTTTTTAGCAGATAGCATGTGCAGAATGGAAGACAGCAGGTAGGACTTGCTTCCTGGCAGCAGTCTTGGAGTCACAACAGACATTATATTGACATACCCTATGATGCTAGTAGAAGGAGGGACTGTCACTGTGTGTGCTTTTATATGTGCACTTTAATGCACATTAGTCTATTTTAATGTGCATTAAAGCATCATAGAAAAACACTAGTCTTCCAGTAACGCACATTAAAACAGGATAATGCACATTTTCTAGTACTTCCTAATGGAGGTACTAGATTCAGTTACCTAAAGTGCATTAATGAAAGTGTAGGTGCACCCAGTATATATATACATTGCTTAGCACAATGGAGGATTAGTTTCAGTTGGGGCCTTTAAGTACAACTGCAATGCAAATTACAATTACAGTTACACTTAAGGTCTTGTTCTTTAATGTTCAGTTAACAAATAAGGTTTTAGAATGATGGCGAATGCTCAGTCATTGATGAATTATAACACAAGTGAAAATGCCAGGCTAATAGAACTGTCACTGTTTCTCAAGAAGTGTTATAATTTATTTAGAAGAAAAAAAAATGTTTCTCTATCACTGGTCACATGCAACATTCACATGTGAGTCTCAGACCATATTTCTATTCTCTCCTGCTAAAATGGACTCCTACAAAGCAACTGATGCACAGGAGGAAGTACAAAAGATTCCAAAATGCAAAAGGGTACAAAAGCAATTGAAGGATAAGAGGGCCAATTTAAGAAAAAGAGCTATGATGATTTCCAGCTCACATTGGCACCTATTTGAATGCATAACTGTTAATATTGCTGTAACCAAGGGATGAGTCATCAGAAACAAAATACAATTATCAATGGACATGGAAGTTCAGATTAACGCAGAATTTTACTTTTCATTGTCCAGTTACATTTCTTTCTTCCTCTCCCCCAGCTGTTCATACACTACCTGCACATAGCCAGCAGACAGCAGTTCTTAGGATCCTAAATTATCCTGGGACAAATAAATGTCTGTATTGAGGAGATATTTTCCTATCCATGTTAAACTTATCATAATCACCCCTTCCTTTAAAAAGAAAGTATGGTTTCCATAGACAGGTCCCAGTCTGGGGTAATTAGATTAGGAATGCCTGACTGAAGCTACCTGCTGTGATCTTGAAGCTATGCCTGAAGTATCTTGAAGTGACCACATTCAGACAACTACACATGAAAGAGTCCTTGGAAAGGAAAAAGGAATATCCTCCGTTACCTAAGAGACAGTCCCTTACTATTACAGATTTGTGAACAAGAGAGACCTTTGTGTGAACAAGAGAGACTGCAAAAATCTACTGTGAACTGAGGCATTGGTAACATGGAATAATACAACTGCTAATCGGTAGCTTTTGTAAAATTGGTTTCCCAGACCATAGCACTGCAACTTCCCATAGCACAAAGATAAAAAGAAATGCCTTCTTGCCTTCCCCACTGTGTTGACTTCCCCATTGTTTAAATGCAGCTGTAATTAGTGTTGGTCTGCCAATTTTGGGATACTGTTTACAGTCGTTTCCTGGGTGGTGCTGGAATCAAATAGGGTCAGCTCTGTGTTAAAAGATGTAGCTTCAATGACTTACTCATTTACACCATGTGAAAACCTGGACCAGGCTATCTAACTCAGAGAAAGTATGAGAAATCAGATGGAATGAACCAGCTCATAGATAAACCAGTTTAACAGAAGGGAATGTCAGGGAGTTGTAATATCCACTCATATATGTTATGCAAATGGGAAGAAAGGGTCAGGGGGACATAACATGAGCCATTGAATACTGGGAGCATTTAGGAATCCAAAGTATTTTACCAAGTGCAATATAGAAAGAACTTTCCCCACCCCAAACTTCCTTTTTCTTCGCTATCACCCTAACAGCAACAGGATGATGTATTTAACTAGTCCTTTGATCACTGTGACCTCAGTTTAAAGAAAGCACACCCATTTTGCTATTCTTTATAGTAAAATAACTCTTACAGATTCATTGGAGTGCTTGGAAAAAGAGATGGACTGTTTCCTAGGAGATTTAGTTTTTTAATTTTTTTAGGAGTCTGCACTAAAACATAATGGCTAAGTACAGACATTCAAGAAAGCCTGAGGCAGAATTGATCTAAGTAACACAGTTTTCTTTAAACAACATAGTTTAGATTGGTTGCAAAGAGAACACACATTGCAAAGAGAACACCCTTTGGTGCAGGGACTGCAAATTGTAGACCAGGTCCTGCCATTTTTAAACCAGTCTGTATGTGTCAAACTTCTGTTTTGTTATGGTATACACTAGTTTGTATGCCAAATTTCTTTTCTGTTAAGAGACCAGTTTCCAATCACTAATACTGGTAAAAGTACAATGTCTGTACCTGGCCTTTGTATTTTGCTTTCTGATGAAAAAGAGACAGTTTTCATGAAAATGTTATGTTCTAATAATATATTCTATGTTCCTAATTATTTCTAATTAGGCCTATGTTCCTAATTATTTCTGCTTTTAACTACTGAACCTTGATTTGATAGGTGTGATGTAATACATATACATTAAAAAGATAATTGTTTCTCCCTCTTCCTACTTCAGGAGATAACATTGTCCCTGGTTTGCATTTTAAGAAATATAATCCTGTTTCAGGTTTAGTTTAATAAGGCAGTAGAGGCCATATAAAATATTGAACTAAATCAACTAAAGGAAATAAAAAATACAAACAGCATTAGCATTAGTAGAATATAAATAGTATTACTATATGGTTTATTTAACATTCTCTGTATAAAGAGTCCTTTAAAAGTGCTGTCTCTCTTCACTGATTAAACTCTTTTGAGCCAGCGACTCTCTTTAAGGGACTTAAAGTTAACATAACTATCTTACTCTGAGCCATAAAGGAAAACTATAGTATATAACCTGAGGTACCAGCTCATAATAACCAAACCACCCAGTATTTGAATTACTGAGATTCCCTAATGAACCTGTGACAATGTCAAGAATCCTTGTAAGGACTCTTTACTCTTTATTCATCAAAGTTCCTGCTAAAATTACTAAATGACTCTTAGGTAGTTTGAAATTCAGATCTGTGAAGAATCAAAGCATATTTTTAAGTGATTATAGCATACCCTGGTTGCTTATCTTAGATGTTTTGGATCCCACTATTAGAATTGATTGGTAATGTTTACTCTGCATCAGAACTGTAACAAAGGCAAAAACTTTACATTTTTATCCAAGTTATAAATGGGAGACAATTATTTTTCACCTTTAAAAAAATGTGTAGTCAGTAAGCAGAAACTGAACAAATTTTAACCCCAAATCTCTGAGGACTGAAAACTTAACAGAAAAGATGTGCTTTTTCATTAAAAAATGTTCATGTCTTTGTTTTTTCCAATGAAACACTGAAAAGTTATAGTGAAAGAAGAGAAGTTTCTCTAGACAATTTTCAAGCAGTTCCGTTTACTATAGAAAAAACTTTTATCATTAAATATATCGGTATTTTAGCTATAGGAAAAATATCTAAGGGTCACAGTAGACAATGACTGGGTTAATTAAGAGGTGGCTTCTAGGTAGATTCAGCAGATAGAAGTCAATATTCCAAGTATATCAATGCATCTTCATCATGCGATTATAGAATAATCTAGCTTCTCTCAGTTAAAAGGCATCTTTTTTCTAGCTCGTACTGCAAAAAACCAACATGCTTGCTTATAACATATTATAACATTGCTTATAAAAATGACTGCAATAACAGTGTATCTCTGAATGCTCCAAGACAACATAAAGCACAGACTTTGGTGAAAGTTTATACTATACCAACATAAAAAGGGGATTCTAAAATATTACAGCAAAGTGATGCCCCTACCCAATTAGACACAATTGTATGAAAAAATCAGTATATTAACTCCCATTATCTAAATGTAGTGTCTTGCATCTGAAATTATGTGCATAAGCATAGTTTTATAAATATAAGTTTTCATTTCTTTCTACTTGTATTTATTAGTAAGGAGTACCTATAGCACACAGAAGCCCCTGCCATAGACTGGGAACCAATTTTATTGGTGCTATACAAACCCCAAGAGACAGAGTATTAGGAAAAAGGGATGGAAATTATTTTAGATTAATCTAAAGTTTGATCTAATAATTGTAGTTTAAGTTTTATGTATAAGCCTCCGTTAGCTGGTATTAAATAGGCTGTTGTTTGAGATTTTTCATTTTGTAATAGGCAAAGTGTTCGTGAATCAGCTAAGTTTCAAAACATCAAAATGAAGCATGCCTCAGAAACAATGTTAATTTTTTGTTGGAATTATATATATAAATTGATTTGGCAGATTTGGAAAATTCAGAATATATGTATAAACATCAGATATAGAATTATATTTAGATGCTTCAACTTTGGTTTGAGATTTTTTCAAGAGATCAAATGGAGTTAAGTATCCAAATCTCATTTGGAAGACTGCAACTCTTCCAAAAATCAGAGCCTTAATTCTTATGCGAAGTAATTCTAACAGCCAAGAAAGTTTCCTTACAGTGCTTTAAAAAACAATGATGAATGATATTTCACCTGTGCTACTATTAAACCTCTCAATACCTAGTTAAATTATGATGAATGAGAAAATATAACTATTTTAAATGAATTTTATATTGCTTTTGATTTTTAAAGGGGCAATTTCACTGAATGAATTTGTGTTAACCAATATATTACTGAATAATTTTAACCTGTAGCTTATGTTCTGAATATTCATTGTAATTATTTCATAGTTCAAATCTGTGTGATCAGTCACCTAAGCGAAGCAATAGGATTCTGTATTCTAACTGAATGAGCATACCTTAGGCTTGGGTTTCTATTGTAAGTACTCTTGGAAAGCAATTGCAAAAACTATTTCTTCATATATTTCCTAATTTATATTTTGCATTTACTGGTTTAATTGAACTGTCCATTTGCTTGCTTTCCCCCTATATAGACTCTCTTTCTATTAACATTCAAGAGCCTGTCCAACCAAAGAATTAGTTCCCAATATGGTGCTCAGAGTCCCTGGAAATCCAAATACCTTTTAACTAATAGTGTCACACATGCCTGTACATGCCTATGCTCACAGACACAGTTACTTGATGTCTTGTTGCCATACTTTACAAATATATGAGACTGCTAGGGATTCTGTAACAACTACTTGGGGGTTCTTATCTTACTCATCAGATTACTATTATGTGTCTATAATAAGTTATATGTGTGGTCTTTGCTTACAGAAAAAAACACTGTTAATCTTAAAAAAAAAAAGTTTTCCTCTAGCCCTGACTAAATAGTTAAGGGTGGTTGAGCTGCACCTTAAATGTTTGGTTGTTTAAAGTAACAAAAGTCCAAGTCATGCCATTATGTAAACTTGTTTAAATATGTCAGGAAACATTTAAAAACAGATTAAATTAGCTCAAAATAAAAAGGTTACTGATACCACCCAAGGATTGTATTAATAACATAACTGGTAAACAAGAAAAATATGGGACTGGAAGTTAACAGGCTAACATTGGTATTCCATAAATTAGGCCTGGTTTCAGAACAAATAACTAATGATAAGCTAATACCAGCTGTCACTCTTCTTGGATATCCATAATTTGACAAGCCAGAAAAGGATGAGGAAAATATAACGCTAATGTTAGATAGGAAGACTGATAGAAACTGAGCTTCCTTATCACAGCCACCATGCCTTTCATCTACTAAGATCCCAGGGTCTCCTAGACCCAACTGGGCCTTTATCATTCTGATCATGAAAGGTTGGAAATACTAGAAGACAGTGACATCTTTATGAGCCTCAGGTAAATTCTGATCATCACCTAGAATGTGAATCTTGAGTTCCCTTCTTTTACAAACCATTTCCTTTCCAACCTTATTTCTTCTGCATGTTTTGTCTTCTGGCTTAGGAGCACCACTGTGACCAAAATGGCAGCTATGAAAACAAACTGCAATTTTAATCTTTGCTGATATTTTGGTATGGATTCTTTTCCTTTGGTTTCCATGCCCCTTTGCGTGTTTTTGTCTTATTTGTTTGTTTTGCTATCAAGGATGGAATTGTAGCAACTAGAGCCATAGCAACAGCTGTAGCCCATATTGGTTAAGTTTTCATTTTTTCTCCAAGAGTAGTTTTTATTATGCTTAATATTATCTGTCGAAAGACTGTCAGACATAGGGAAGAAGGGAGACTCCTACATATTTCTTTATGTATGAAATGTTTTAACTGGTTTTTATTTTTTCTATAGTTGGATAAAAATGGTTGTTATTGTCAGGAACTAAACAACACCAACTTTTAATCTTCAAAGTCCCGAATCTTGTTTAACTCTTCATTTTTTTACAGTCACTGGATCATGTTAATACTGTTGGTACACTGAGCATATTTATTTAATCAAAACTAACAACAGGGATATCATCTGAGTTATCAGTTTTGTGCCACTTCAATGGTTAACAAGGTCCTGTTTTTGCTGATAATATTGCCTCTTTCTGTTTGCATTTCTTTACATATTTATTCTCCTTTCCTCTGGTTATCATGCTTCCAAGATGGTTGTCATTGTTATCTCACTAAATGATCCAACAATAGATCATTTTATTTTGCATCTACTGGGCAGTGATGAGGAACAAACATAGATCTAAAGAGAGTAATCAGTTGGATCAAAATCTAGTTTTTAGGTAGCTAATGTAGATGTTCTTCTTACAAACTTGTTCAGCAGTACATCTGAGTGGACAGTACAATCTGAGTGTGCTGCCTTTAGTACTAGGGTAATTTATTCTGATTTAAAGCTGATCCCAAAATGATCCTTTACTTATACTTTCATCCCACAACAGCCTTTTACCAAGAGCTAAAAGTGTTAATTAGTGAGCCAACAAGCCAACAAGATTTCCTAAATCTGTGGAAATATGAGATTCCATTCTCCTTAGAATTTGACCTGCTCCTAGTTCATTTAAATTACACAGAAAGAATCTATATCAAACCATAGCCTGAACTTGCCATAAATCTTCCATTCAGAATTGCTCATCACCAACAGACACCTGAATGGTAGTATCTGCTGGCCTTAGACAGCATCAGGCTTTTGTCTATAAATATAAAGCAAATGGATCTGTAATTCATATCCTGTTCTAGCACACAGTTCTTGTCCTTTCCTTCCTGCCTTGCCTTATGCTGGCTCTTACCCCATGCTCATATACAGTATTCTTCACAAAACTTTCCAACTCAGTCATTCATAGGAAAGGAATGCAAACTTCAGCATCCAACAGCTGTTGACTGGGGGGTTCAGGTCTTATGGGTACATGCCCTCCACCTTTTAACTCTGCTAACAAAAATACTAAAAAACTCTATGACTTTCTTTAATTTATTTGAAAGTTTGCCTTTGTTTAGGGCTATGGATTACAGCAGAAAACACTGTATGGAGCATACTATACCTCTTTCATAGTCAAATATTATTTTTCCCAAATAAGCTGCTAGCTTTTCATGTATTTTTTTCTGGATAATCAGCACTATTACCTGAACAGGCTTTAAGAGCCTTCTAGGATGATCAGTGGTTGTACTGAACTGTCAGAATCCCAAACTGACAGATCTGTGGATTAAATAGCCTCTGTTGTCATGATGGAACGTATTGGCTACAAGCAAACAATGAGGCTTTTATTTTCCTAAAACAAACATGTGACTTCTCCCACAATGGACTTTTGCAGTATCCGGAGCACTGATTTGTTGTTTTCCTGCCCCCCAGTTAATGAATGCAAACAAACTAGGTTTAGAGTAAAATATGGTTTTCTAGGTCATTGAATTGATAGAGCTTCATATTCGTTTGTGGCAGATGTTACAAAGATGCAGAGAGACAGTTTTTCTTGATCCAAATTGTTTGCAGAAATTCCATTTGAAAGCATATGCTTCTCTGTCTGAGAGTTTGACATGACTGACATAACAATGTCAGAAATACAAATATGTGAGAGGAAACTCTGCTGTCCCCTTAGAAAGACAGGTTTCCTGTCAGATAGTTGGAAAAAGTTGCACAACTAATTCAGATAATATATGTAAACATCATCAAGACTGATGTAAGGACAAAAAGCAGGATATGAAATCAAATAGTATGGATTTTTGTTTTAAGTGAAATGTTTCTGCCATGAAACAAAAATGAACATCATGAATTGTTTTAAATTCCAGAACAGTAGCTTGAATTGTAAGCCCTGTTATAAGCAGAGAGATAAAGTCTTGCTGGTCCCAACACAGCCAGTGAAATCATGGGCATTTTTACACATGCTCTGGGGGGTAGAGGTGGAGGTGGAGGGGGACTCTTGAAGCCACTCTAATTAAAGTGCCTGCAGCATCTCATGTATTCAATCTTCAATCTCAATTTCATGTCTCATGCTTCAAAATGGCAGTTGGGGAATTTTAACTAAAGCTCTACTCCAGTAGACTCAATTAATCAAGCCTTCTCTGTCATGATGTAATTGCAGTAAATCAGAGCAGTGGCCTAGCATGTCTACAGCCACCCCATGTTATCTTTCCCCACCACAATAAAATTATGTAATGTATAATGAGCATTTGGGACTGAGCAAATGCTCGGATTTGGACAGTACTTTACTTATTTTCATATTTTGACCTTTTTCAAAGGTAAGGTATTATAAACAGACAGGACTTCCTTCTCCACCATATGAAAGGAGACGGAGGATATGACTTTGTCATTTTCTTTTCTACTCCCATGGCTGCTAGGTACCACTCAAACCTTTGTCTGAATGTTGTCCAGTATTCTGCTATATTGCCTAATATCAGAAGGACAGGTAGAGATTGTAAAGCTTCAATAACTAACCATCCTCAGATTATAACTATGCAGGAAGATCACTTATGGTAGCTCTTGACTTTCACATGTTGTTCCACTTGTTCTTAAGTTCTAATTT
The DNA here is from genome assembly GCA_030014935.1 of Caiman crocodilus. Taxonomy (NCBI): domain Eukaryota; kingdom Metazoa; phylum Chordata; order Crocodylia; family Alligatoridae; genus Caiman; species Caiman crocodilus. The sequence goes on along the minus strand of JAGPOW010002742.1, from coordinate 55,965,106 downwards.
CTTCTTCAGTTTGAAAGTCAAATTCTTTCAAGTACTTCCTCATTCACCACTTTTGACACCAGGTCATCCCACTTTGTGGGATTTACTGTACTGGGTTCAGGAAATATGGAAATAAATGAATATGAAAAACTAAACAAACTTTATTGTGGAGCAGTAGGCAAAGTCTGAAAGCTTTTAGTCTTGCTCTCTCACTACTTAGCTACCTGCTTCCTGAGGGATCATTTTCCAATTCCCAACTGTCTCATCCTCCAGTTAGGGAGCAACTCAAAATTATAACTTCTATTGCTACATAATGGTTAACTGGTTAACTGAAAGGTTCACCAGTTCTGCATCAAGTTCATAGTATACACAGGATAGGCATACTTATCTTCTTGAAATATTACCTTATTTGGGGTTTTGTGAGCCTGTTATTTCACTCTTCCTCTCCAACTACTTGGTACCTTTCATAGTTGGTAGGGTCAAAAAGGACCTAAGCAGATCATGTAGTCTGAACCCCTGCCATGGGCAGGAAAGGATGCTGGGGTCAAATGACCCCAGCTAGGTGGCTATCTAACCTCCTTTTAAAGACCCCCAGGGTAGGGGCAAGCACCACTTCCCTTGAAAATTGGTTCCAGCTCCTAGCCACCCTGACTGTGATGTAGTGCCTCCTGATATCTAGCCTTAATCTATTCTCAGTCAACTTATGGCTGCTGTTCCTTGTTACCCCTGGTAGTGCTTGGGGGAACAGGGACTCTCCCATTGCCTGCTGGTCCCCCTTGGCAAGTTTATAGGTGGCCACCAAATCCTCTCTCAGTAAGCTGAACAGGTTCAGGTCCCATAGCTTCTCCTCGTAGGGACTGCCCTGCTGCCCCCTTAATCATGTGAGTGGCCCTCCTCTGGACCCTCTCGACCTCTGGACCTTCCGTATCTTATTAGCACGTCCTGTCTGACATTCTCTTCTTTATTCTGCCCTTACCTCTATCCTTGATCCCTTCCTTTCTTTTATCAAAGTGTACCTTATCTTTGTGGGATTACTCTCCTGTCATCACCTCTTTATTGTACTGAAAATTCTCCAATACACCTCCATTCTCCTGTTTTTCCAACAGGGTGTTTTGCCTCTATTTGACCTAATGACCTAAAGTCAACATACTAAAACAGAGCTCTTTATCTTTTTTTGAGGGTGTGGAAAGAGGGTTCCCACCCTCTTCCCACACCCTTTCTTCACTATGGATCTCCTCACTATGGGTCTCCTGTTACTTACGACAGCATGCTTGGAATATGACTGCATTGCTGCTATGGCAAGCTAAGAAGTGTTCTGTGGCAAGCTAAAAACGTGCTGTGCTCACTCACTCTTGCTCAGCATGCACTAAAGCCCTGAAATAATTGTATATAGATTAGCACAGCCCTGAGTTGATGCCCAACAGGAAACCCATTACGGAAAACATGAGAATGGATCTGTGTGTATGCTCAGGGTAACAGCTGAACAACTTTCGACCCTGACTCAGTTTGGGACTTTGCCATTCACTGAGCAGGAGGGACATTCATTTTGGCAGTGCCCCTGGCTCACACCAAGGCAATGCAAACATGCCACTGGTGATACTGTTGACTTGGCAGTTTCTCTGCACCCACATATCTAAACTGCATATGAATCTATGACACAACTGTCCATATTTCCATCAGTCAAGTCAGGGCCCACCTCAATTTTACAACCCATTCTCTAGCCTTTATGTTCACAAATTTTCTTCCCAAAAATACATTCAAAATGTTGTTTCTAAACATATCTTTGTCATTATTACTAGGTCATTATTTTCTGGTGTTCTTCACTTCTGTCTTGTTCACTCCCATACAAATACAAGCTGCTTCTTGTCACCTTTGAGGCTCTAAGTAATCGAACCTCAGTCTACCTACCTTTGTATTTATTCATTATAACAATGAATGTTACTTTTTCTTCAACTGTATTCTTGGTCTGTTGGGAGTAAGTTTTTTGCACTCATCTTGAATGGTCCACAGAGCAAGGGCTCTGCTATTAAATCATGTTTTGAAAGCCTTCCTTAAAAAACTTTTCTGCTTCAGACTCTGTAGGGCATTTGCTAGACAGTGATGATAAGGTAAATGGTACACCATTGGGTAAAGCTGTACTTGTTTTACTAGTCCTTCAGGCCTCTTATGAATTTGTGTTTGTGCACGTGGTGGTAGAAATTAAAATAAAACTTACAAATGTTTGAAAATTGACTTCTTAGCATAATCCACATGCATTTCTGCCAATATTTGAGCAGAGAATAAAGAAGTGACATCCCTTTACATTTTTCCCTCCCAGCTTGTCAGAAACAAAAGCTATTAATTCAAGATGTCGATGAGAATATTGACACAGAGAATGTTTAACTGTCTCACAGAAAGATACAAATGATGAATTCAGCACATATAATGTTAAAGGAGAGCATGTCAGTCTGTAAACTATCAAGGATCTCATTATTGTCAGAGCTGTACAGTTTTTACATCTGGTGATATTCTGCATAATTTAAGTTTCCCTTTGGAATTTTTTTCCCATTACAGAGCTATGGTCAATTCATCTGCCAAAAGTAAACTATACTTGACTTTTGAATAGAGGTCCATGTGTGTTATGGTAACTGTTTTTTAAATTAGTTACCACAGTCTAGAACAAAAATATAAGAATCACTGAGCTTCAGTATACACAGCCTTGAAAACTGTATAGTAGTATCTTTCATTAAGTGATATAGTATAACTCTATTACTATAATATATATTTAAAGTTTAAATAAAGATATTTAATTAAATATCGGTAAATAGTATCTTACCTATTTAGTATCAGTTTACATACAGTTTTCATAGGACCTTGTTCAGCAAAACACCTAAACATATTCTTAAATTTAAGTCTGAGTAACTATATCTCAACCCAGTAAAAATTTTTAGCATGTTGTTAAGTGTTTGCTTGAGCTAAAAGCCAAATTCCTGTCTATGGTGCAAAGAGGTGTGAACCTGATATGATGTTTTAGCATGGAGGTGGTCTAGGTTTTGGGGGGGAGGGGTTGTACTTTTTAAATCAAGCCTATTGTTTTGTTTAGGCTCAAATATTTCAAGTTGTACTATGTGGAAGCCTTGGTTTGTATGTGATATATCGTCTATCTCTCTTCCCTCAGCCTGTCTTTGGAAACCTGTGGCATGCATAAAAATATGATCTTTGTTCCTCAGAAGTTTATTAGTACATATTAAGTGCCATAGGTGTGTCTGTACTTATCTGCTCCTCCTGAAATAGTCATTACCTGAAACTGTAAACCCAATTAATAACATAAAAATTGGCTGTGGTAGAAATAATTGTACCACAGAGCAAGAGCATTAGGACTACCTATGCGGTGAGCAAAAAAAACAAAATACTAAAGATTCAGTATATATCTTTGCACAAATAAGGTAAATTCTCTTAATTTTTTAAAAGGAACAGCAACGTAAAAAAAAAAAAGATGTGATAAATACAAGGAACAGCTTTTAACAAGACCATTTCCAAGCCAACATCAGTGGTTTTAAAGGACAGATTATGGACATCCTCCATGTGGATGGGGAGGCCACAACCATCTTCATCCCCTACTTGTATCTCATTCAGGCGCCAGTGAAAATTGGATGCGGGTTCCTCCTACTGTCACCATGGGCATGAGCTGATGAGGGATACTGAGGTCAGGAAGATGAGTCTGGCTTGTCATCACCAGCAGCCAGACATGTAAAACAATGAAGAATGCGGGGATTTGCTGTGTTCTGTTCTCTAAGATGTTGCTGCCTGACAGTTCCCAGGAAGGATATCTGGCTGCTTCATCAACATCAACATAGCTACAGAGACTCTCTCTATACCCTGTATAAAGCACCTGATGGCATGAAGGACAGTCACACCAATCATACACAAGTTACAGTCTATAAATATACTGATGAATAACTAAAGCTATTTTAGAATTTCTGGCATTATAATCACTTCATCTATATTTTTTATTAAATATTAATTAGTGGCAAAATAGTAAATAAGATAAACTGCACTGTGTTTTAAGAAAATCTAGGGCAATATTTGTCTTGTTATTTGCATTTTTCTACCTTGAAGCAAAAGCACGTACTGAATGATTGAACGTATCTGCCAGTACTGCATAGTCCTGGTGGTGTACATGACATTTCTGACCCTTCTGTGCAGTAGCTCATCGCAGGAGCAGTCAACACTACGTCAACTATAGTGATGAGCAAACTCATTACTAGGGTGACATAGCATCTTGTGTAGATGCACCCAATTAGATATAATATTACCAGAGAAGGTAATTAGCTGAGTTAGTCTGAAGTCAGGCAGAAGGCAGGGTAGAGATGTACCTTATGTATCTCTAATTCATTTAGTTTATAAGCTTTGGTGAGGAAGATCTCAATGTATTAGCTGCTTTTGAATTTAAGTAATGAAGAGCTCTTCATTAGCTGAATAAAAACTTATGCATCTCTGATTCAGTTAGTTTGTAAGGTGCACCTCTTTTGGTTATATTTATATTACCATTAAAAGTTATCTGCTACCCCCACTACGTATTAAATTGCTACACAGGATATTACTGAATATTCAAGTATTTCTCTCTCTTTCCTCTCATACCTTGCCTTCCATGACCATTTCCAAAAATATAATATATTGTGAAGAAATATATTATAAAGAGATTATTTGCTCACTCTATCAAATTAAAGCCTGAACACAGACAGGGCTTTGTTCACCAACATCTTTGGTGCTCTTATAACTGTCATGAAAAAATTATCAACCGCTGAAGCAAAAGAAGTCTTTCAGGGGTAGTTACAAGAAGGTATCCCATTCCCACAGCATGCTAAATTATGACTGAAATGAATGCATCTATGCATCTAAGCAAGCTATTTGATATGAACCAGCTAATCAGGGAAGAAGAGTAGGAGGAGATGCACTTTATGTAAAAGAGCCATATGATTGCTCAGAGCTCCAGTATGAAGCTGGAGATAGGTGTATTGAAAGTCTCTGGGTTAGGGTTAGAGGGGAGAGCAACAAGGGTGATGTCCTGGTGGGAGTCTGCTATAGATTACCAGACCAGGAGGAAGTGGCGGATTAGGCTTTCTTCAAACACCTAGCATAAGTTTCCTCATCACAAGCCCTAGTTCTTATTGGGGACTTTAATCACCCTGACATCTGCTGGAAGGGCAATACAGCAGTGAGCAGACAATCTAGGAAGTTTTTGGAGTGTGCTGGGGACAACTTCCTGGTGCAAGCACTGGTGTGGGCAACTAGGGACTATGGTCTTCTTGATCTGCTGCTCACAAGTAGGGAAGAATTGGTGGAGAATAAAGTAGATGGCAACTTGGTCATCAGTAACCATGAGATGATTGAGTTCAGTATCCTGGGGAAACAAAGGAAGGAAAGTAGCAGAGTAAGGACCATGGTCTTCAGAAAGGCAGACTTTGACTTGCTTAGGGAATACATGAGCATGATCCCCTGGGAAGCTAGTCTGAGGGAGGAGGAACCCAGGAGAAGAAACATTACTGAGAGTGCAGGAACAAACCATCCCAATGTACATGAAGACTAGCAAGTATAGCAAAAGACCAGCTTGGCTTAGCAGGGAACTCCTTGGTAAGCTAAAACACAAAGAGGAAACTAATAAAACTTGGACAAACAACTAGGGCGGAGTGTAAGAGTATTGCTCGAGCATGCAGGAGTGAAATCAGGAAGGCCAAAATGCAATTGGAGTTGCAGTTAGTAATGAATGTAAAATGTTCTTTTACTGAATGATGGAGGCAACAGTGACAGGATGCAGAAAAGGCTCTGCATTCCCTCTATTCAGCAGTGGTGAGGCCACGGGGTTTTGGACCCCAACTAGAGAAAGGATGTGGACAAATTGGAAAGAGTCCAGTGCAGGGCAACAAAAGGCTGGGACATATGACTTATGAGGACAGGCTGAGGGAACTAGGCTTATTTAGTTTATGGAAGAGGAGACTGAGTTGAGATTTAATAGCAACCTTCAACTACCTGAAAGGTGGTTCCAAATAGCATGGAGCTAGACAGTTCTCAGTGGTGACAGATGACAGAAAAAGGAGCAATGGTCTTAAGCCGAAGCAAGGGAAGTTTAGGTTAGATATTAGGAAAGACTTTCTCACTAGGAGGGCAGCAATACACTAGAACAGGTTACTCAGGGAGATAGTGGAATCTTAGTCCTTGAGGGTTTTTAAGACCCAGCTAAGACAAAGCCTGGGCTGGGATGAGATAGTTGGGGATGGCCCTGCTTTGAGCAGGGGGTTAGACAAGATGACCTCCTGAAGTCCCTTCCAACTCTAATTTTCTATGATTCTATGGTTAGAAAAGCTTGGTAGCATAAAACTCTGCATATAAAGGTTTATCAGCTGGTAATAGATTCGGAAAGGAGGAAATGGAAATTAATAAAGGTCTGAATTCTTTTAGATTACTTAATTAATTAATTAGATTGAAGACTCTTTGGGGCAGAGACTATTTCATTCTATGTTTGTAAAACACCTACCACACTGGTGTCCTGAGCCATAACTTAGGCTGCTAGATACAACGGCACTGCAAATAATCCAACTTGTCTGCAGTTACAGTAGGGATGCTGTTGTTGAAGACTTTTATTGGAAGAACCTAGTTCATTTCTCAGGCATTAGAGCCGATTTGCCCTAGCTGAGGATCTTGCTAATAGTTTAGAGAGTTGTCAGACAAACAGTCCCAACTCTTAAGCAATGTAATATATATATATATAATATGCTGCTTTTATTTGTTTTTCTAAAAATAAATAAAAAATTAAACGAGGCCACTGCTTGTATGATGGAATCAATGCTTGTATGATGGAATCTCATACAGTATTATAGTAATATCTTTGCTGGGTGTATCAAATAGGTGCAATGTTACCTCTCTATCCATTCATTATTACCTTATGTTGACTTCATAGATTTCTTTTAGAGTTGTACTTGCCTTTTGCATTATTGCAAAGAGGTGTAGATTCCTTGGGAATTTTCAAGTCCTTAAGGAGACGATCCTCCATGCCCAAAGGGAGGTAATCCCAACAAGGGTCAAAGGGAGCAGGAGGGCGCGTAAACCCCTATGGCTCACTAGGAGCA
>JAGPOW010002742.1:55926613-55950300 GCA_030014935.1 Caiman crocodilus | reverse complement strand
CAGCAGAATAGTACTTGTATTTACAAGTACTACCCTGCTGCAGATTAAATTAGTTTACTCCAGGCTAATAGGGGCACATGTGGAGAGGACAAGACAGTTACTGCACAGCTAATTAGTCAATTGAACAGTAAACAATTCATGTAGACATACCTGGGAAGTGTTATAGTAGCTTGAAACCACCCACTTCCCATGGTCTGCTGCTAAGCAAAGTTCAGCTAAAACAGAGAATATTGTCTTGTTACACTATAATTTGTGCATCAGTGGCTCTCATTAGCATTCCCTCTAAGTTGTGTGGCATGTGCAGCCGCGTAGCCATGTCATGCCACGCTGCCAGGCACACCTGCATGGCCATGAATGCTGCACAGCTTAGAGGAAACACTGGCTCCCATGTGTTTTAGTCAAGTTCTTTTAATGACAGAGAAACTCAAATAATTATGTTGAACCCTGCTTCTGTGAATAGGGCCATATTTACTTTTCATTCTGTAGTAATATCTGACTGGCCTGTTTCTTAAAGTGCCAGGCCTCAGGCAAAGGAACATAATCCTTAGCTCAAACATGTGACCCTGACTTAAAATATACGCCCATTGAATTCAATCAGAATTTTAGGTTTTTTTAAAAGCTACAGGATGAAGTTGCAAAGAACTTATCCAAAACCTTAGAAATCAATAGAAGAATGTTAAAAATGTTAATTTTCATCAATTTTTTTTGTTTATTTAATTACAAAAACTGAATGTTTTGGCTTACACTAGCTTCCATAGCTGCTCCCAGAAAATACAGTGGCAAAAACATGAAATATAACATAAGATTCCAGGGGAAAGCATTCTGTCAAATCCTATGTCCATCTCAAATTAGAGAAAATCAACAGGAAAGAATGAAAATAAACTTTAATGACAGAGACCTAATGCATCTTACTTGAGTTTGATATAGATATATTGTGACTTCATTAGTATAGAGACCCACATAATCAGTTCTATCCTTTCATTCATTAAACTAGATGCTAGACTAGGGCTAACATACTGAAGTGTCTTTTTCACATACACAGTGCTTGAGTTCTACAGCATTTGTGATGCAAAAGACTCAAAGGGCATATTATAAGCAAGTACTACTTTGTTAATTTAAAATATGTTTTTATTTTAATCCTTGCAAAAATGGAGTTTGAGAGAAACAGGAACAGTCATTGGATTGGATGTCTGTGTTACAGCAGCTACCTCAGAGCAACAGCTGTCCTGACTTGTTCATTCATTAGAACTCTGTGTGTGTTCATTATTGGTCTACCATTGATAGTCACACAGAAGCTTCTGTTACTGCAACATACTATGATCTCTCTGTGTTAACTGTGTAATAAGTGATTGGTGTCATAAATCTGGATACTTTTTATGTAATTCATGACTTGCACTGGATTCTTACTCCCTTCAGGGTGGAATTTAAACATATTGCTGAATTTAGTTTAAAAGACCTAGGTGACTCTATTGTTTTTTTGAGAGATTATTGTTTTTGCTAAATATAGCTTTATTTGGCTGGGAATCTGGAACTAACATCACTGAGATTATAGCTGAGAGAATATTGGAACAAGTGTCCTTGAATGTAGTGAAAGTGAATTTTGATCCAACCTTTGTGATGAGTCATTGATATTCCCTTTGTGAATCAGACCACTTATAAAATATATCCTTTCAAATGAAAACATACATAAAAATCTTTTTATTTATATTGCAGTATCCACAGTCTGTTGCATTTTGCTTCATTAATCAGGAACAGAGTTAACGTGACTTGGGTAACTAACCAAGAAAGCATGGCCAAGTTCCAATATTCGCAGCAAAAAATCTGAACTGCTTGAAAAGGAAAAACATATTTGTGAATGATGTAAAATAAGGAACAGATTCAAAGCACCACTGCTCTGTTTACAAAAAGAAAAGGCAGCAAAATTTAGCATGCAATCTCTTCCTAGTGCTATATTCAACTTAATTTTTTAATTCTTTTGAAATAAAATATCAAGAGGCTATAGACAAGAAATGCTCAGTATAAGTTTTTTTTTTAATTCTTGAGATTTAAGACTTGAACAATTATGTAGTCTTGAGATAACTGCCCTCAATGATCTAACAAAACCTAAAATTATTTTCCTTTACTAGCCAGACTTAGGTTTAATATATATTTAATGTATATTTAAATTTAACATAAAGTTAACTCCAGTATTCTGTCAGCTATAATCTGAGCACTGTTAGCTCAGATTTCCCAAAAAGAGCAGTGCTAAGCAAAACCAGTAGTCTCTGAAATAACCAGTAGCTCATTAGCTTAGCAAATTTTTCTCTGAAAGTGAGCAGACAGGTAAGTGCTTGTGTTTATGAGTCTTTGGCTGTTCAAAATTTAACATGGGCTTCAAGAAGGGAAGATCAGGCAAAAATCATTACATTTTGTGCCTACCTTCAGAGGCTTCTTCCATTTGGATTGCTGCATAAGTAAATAAAGAAATAAGCATCCCCTTATCAGATTTATTTGATCCTAACCTTTGGTGAAAAAATAAATATTAGGGCTAAACTCCTGGCTCTATTTGAGTCAATATGTTTTGGGTTTTTTTAATTTGGGGTTGGGAAAGGCTGCCAGCAAAAATTGGATCATATTCCAATATTAAATGTTCATGACTATCTTAAGAAATTTTTTTAAGGACTAAACACGTATAGTCAAATACTTCCTTAAGTCAAAAGAAGCTCAAGACTGCAGTGCTAGTTTATAAAGAGATGAGAATACCTCCAAAACGTAAGCTGAACAAGATTTAAGGAAATTACAGGTTTCACTCAATTATAAACTCTTACTTGCACTCCTTTAATCTTTAAAAACACTTAAAAAATTAAATGAGGAAAATTATGCTGATGTAATGTCAAGGTTGTACTTCAAAAGGTCAAAGCTAGGATTGCAACAGGCTTTTTAATGAGGCCATTTAGGCATTCTTCACTTTCATCTATTTCTGTAACACATGCTAAATATACAATTTTTATACACTATTTTGTGGTGCTTTCATAGATTTATAGATTCATAGATGTTAGGGTTGGAAGGGACCTCAATAGATCATCGAGTCCGACCCCCTCCATAGGCAGGAAAGAGTGCTGGGTCTAGATGACCCCAGCTAGATGCCTATCTAACCTCCTTTTGAAGACTTCCAGAGTAGGGGAGAGCACCACCTCCCTTGGTATATCATAAAGCAGCAGGAGCTGAACCCACTACTTTTGTGTATCCTGAGGGCTTCAGTTCTATTGACCAAATTTAAGATAGTATGGCAAAACATACTTTGGAGGTGGAGCTCTCACTTGTGAAACAGTATAGGATCAATAAATAACCCAGCTTAGTTTGCCACTAGTTGCTATTGAAATATAAAATCACAAATGTTAGTCATGAACTTTATTGGAATATTGGAAGTATTTAAAAGTATCAGTGCTAAAAAGATATCCAGTCTGAGTGAACTGGGTTAAGCAACTCAGTAGAAAAGGTTCTTTTTCCAAAAATAATATTTTACAATGTTTTCCTTCTCACTCAAATAGGAAGCCTCAAACTGGGTCATGTCTGCATCTTGGTATAATGATATTTGATTGACAGGCCAAACACATCTCCTTATATACTACAAAGGACTTTTATTATGTTTGAAGCTGGATAAAGACAGAGACACAGGAGTTCTCATCTCTGCTGGAGAAAGCAGAGAAGCTGCTTTGGGAGGGTATTTTTAACACTTTCAGTACAGATTTTGGTGAGGAAGCTTTGGTATTGGGCTCACATCTTTCTACCTCTCTCTCCATTTGATTTCCTTTCATTGATATATTAAGTCACTCCAGACTTAACAGTTTATAAGCTGAGGCAGAAAAATAATGAAGATTTTTTCTTGTAGTATGTATACTGTAGTGTCTAATACTGTAGATTGTGTATATGTAAAATATTTGTAATGATGAATTCCTAAACATCTGCATTGCACTAGTACTGGTGTACCTCTTGTGAGTATACAAACTATATGTTTGTTCACACACTTTTTATTAGCTGCCAACAATATAAGACCCATTACAGTATATGCTACTTTATTTTATTTAGTTAATAATTTCTATCTTTAATGTTAGCATTGGATTGCAGACAGACTATCTGAAAGGAGCGATCAGGTAAAAGGAAGGAGTGGGAGAAAAATGGGGAAATGAATGTGCTAGATGGATGAATATAAACCAATACCTATCTTTTTTTCAGACTGACGAAAACATGAATCAACCATTTCTATTAATTAAGGGAAGTATTTTATCATAAATATCAAGTTGAATTTCATGTTTTTCTTCCAAACTATCAAGCTTTAAAGGTTACAATAAAGCTACATTTCTGAAATCTTGTGGGTACTAGATTATGGGAGGGGTTCAAAGGCTTGTGACTATTTCAAGGGCTAGAAAAAGAAATTACATATACATTGGTGTAAGTGATCAGAAACCAGTTCAAATCTGCAAAACAACACAAGTTCAGTACATAGACACAGCTGTCAAAATGGCGCAAACCAGTTTAAGATAAACCTGGATGGACAAAGTATCAGACTTAACTAATATAGGTTAAATTGGTTTATTGAACTTCTGTTCCAGATCCCCTCCAGATTCAAGTTAATTTACAGTCCCCCAGCATCCCAGAACGTTTTGCACCTTCCCTGCTGACCCCCCTCACAGGGTTGGTGGGCTAGTCTTGGCCCAAACTGTCCACTCCAACCAAGCAGGGAAGCATGATGTAGCACCCCCAACCCCAGCTTCTGACTTGGGCCATATTGCTGCATTTTCAGAATCAAAAGGGAATGTCTCTCACTTGCTTATTTGTTCAATCTATGCAGCTTAGACTAACCTACAAAAATGGAATCAATTCAGCCTTGGGCTTTTGACTGTCTGTACTAGCCTAGGTGCTCTAACTTAAGTAAAATATAGCTGCAATGGTTAATGAAATACTAAAGCTGCTCTCAGACATTTCGGAAAAACTCCCAACTTTGCATAAGAATAACTGCCAAAAAATACTAAGATTTTCTTTCATGAGTAAACAATGGTAGCTTTTTAATATTTAAGAGATATTGTACTCCTTAGCTTTGTACTGTATAACCAAAAGGTATTACAGAAGTGTTAAAGAATAATCCAGAAATGCGTATATAGTAAAATTAATAGATTTTTCTTCAGCGTATATTTTGTGACTTTGTAGTGAGTTTGAAGAAAAGTGAGATGGACATAGAACTGTTATTGGAGAACTGGTGCTAGCTGATATTCATGGGATTTAGGAATATCTCACTGGGTACATCTACACATGCACTTTCCCATGGAGTTGACCAATTAGCTCCACAGAAAAGTGTCACGCTCTGTACATGAGCTGGTATTAGGCACAGTAAGTTAATTACTCCACCAAAACACGTGTGTAGATGGTGACAGGGGTTGGCTAGGGCACAAGCGTGCTAAAGTGTGGGGGCTGCCTGCCACCTAGCCCTGGACTTTAGCACACTAATGCTCCAGCTAGCCCGTCTGCTCCCCGATACCACTACCTGGACCTTGGGGCTGCAAATTCTGGTGTAAACTGCACCAGAATTTATCCCATTGCTTAATGGTACATGTAAAGGCACCCACTGACTGTCAGAGAAGAGCTCAGGATGATAGATATCTCCTCCTAAAGACAACTAATTAAAAACATTCAAGTTTTTAGCAGCAAGGCTTAAAATACAAAAAGATTTCTTGACTGGGGCCTTTGGGTAAGTTCCTTTTGTTTAAATAAACCTCCCTACTTTTCACCTTCTTTCCATCCACTCCCTTCAAACCTTATCACAGAGTACAAGGGAATCTATTTCAGTAGATGAATCACTGCAGATTGATGAAAAGCTGTTGGAAAAGCTGAGTCCATTGAAAGGGAAAGTCATAAATCTTGGGAAAGCCACAGTGAACTGCATGGAAAAACCTTGAGAAATGATACCTATATTAACAAATCATGGGTGGAACCAGCTAGACTGGAGACCACAGAAGATGACTACTAATACTGAAATATCAAATACAATTAAACACTTTGGGTCTATGATGGACGTGCTGACATCTAAGTAACATATCTGTAACTTGTAGTAAAACCATATTAGTGAAACTCTTAATTAGATTCAGGACACAAAGTCTATGCATGTGCTCCATAGTGGCTCCTGGACAGTGCTTTAATTAAAATGCCGCAGTGACACCTGTACTCAGTGTCCTGCATTTCAAATGGTGCTTTAACTAAAGATTATTCAACAAGTTTTAGTTAAAGTGCCCCTGTCACCATTTTGAAATACATGTGATAGTGAGGCATGCTGGAATTTTCTAATTGAAACACTTCAGCAGACTGGACCCAACACATTCTAATTAGAATGCATCAGAGCATGTGTATAGGCACCCCACAGTATTTAAAGCTTTTTAGGGTAAAAGTTATTATTCATCTGCCAATGTCATTTTTGTGATAATTTAATATAAAGTTATAAATGAGAAGGATGGGACTTAAAGATACAATGAGGAAGGAATAAAGTTAAAATATCCAAATTGCAAATAAAATCTAGAAAAAGTAGGTAAGAGTATCTTTGAGATTAGGATAATGAAATTAAACTCAAAAGGTCTGGGTAAAATCTATGTCCTAGAAAAATATATATTTTACTATCTTCAGGTTACAAGACAAACTCTCTGTTCCACAAACCCCAAATTTTATAATAGATATATAAGAACATTTCCTAACTCACAAGAGATTGTTAAACATGAAGGTATTATTGGCTATGAGACACAGTTAATAATAGAACGCATGCATCCAGAGAGAGAAAAAAAATATTCTTTCAGTCCAAAAGGATAAGCAGCCTAATCAAAGTAAAAGAGAATAAAAAGATTATGAAGAGCTCAACTTACATGCTAATAGCCACAGGTTATACTACTAGTTCAGTAATATTTCCTGTGCATTTGAAATGAGTACACATTCCAGTTACAAAATTCCAGATACTTGTATCCAGACATGAAATATTTAAACATAGTTTGTTTTATATATATATGTATATAAAGTATGACCAAAAGAAGACTTCTTTTAAAATTTCATATTAAATTTCATTGTGTTACAAAAACCATACTGAGATGCGCAGTAGAATTAGGCTGTCACAGAAAGGTCACTTAAAAGTCACTCACTGGCACTACTGGACAGTAACTTCAGTTACTGCACATTTCTATAGTACTTGTATAAGCAAGTACTATAGAAATGTGCAGTAACCATTGCACAATAGCATTGCATGTAAACACAACCATTCTGTTGATATTTACTCTCAGCTTCATCTAGTACAAAGCCATATTTCTAATTCATTCCCTCAGGTTCTGGCAGGGGAGAAAAAGTAGTTATATATATATTTATTTATATTTATACTAGCCAAATAATAGGGACGGGCTGGGGGGCGAGCGTGGACAGAGAGCTGCCACACACCATCCTGTGCCACCTCCCAAGAATGGGGAGGGTAAAGGGGGCAAGCTTGCCTCACCATCTCCTCTGTCCCCCTCAGTCAGCACCCCATGTTGCCACTGGTGCTCCTGGCCTGGCCGCCCACCACTCTATCCTCTCCATCCCCACCATCATGGTGGCACTTTGTTGCACCACCACCTCCTGTCCGGAATGCTCTTGGAGCACTCTTTTTGGTTGTTTCAGTCAGCATTGTAATTGGCTGCCAAGACAACCAATTAGAGTATGAATAAAGCATTACGGACAGACAGACAGACTAAGGTTTTTATTATATTAGAATTATTTGACATCTTGTAGAAATAAAAAGTTAATTTTGTGTTAAATTAATATAATGCAAATAATAGATGCTTTATTCAAATTGGCTTTCATCCTCATTATTGCAGTAGCTGGCAATGCAGTAATATGAGACAGATTTGTAAACGGACATAGTAATATACATATTATGCCATTAATTTATCACAGGCAACTGAACTAGTCAAAAAACACATAACAAAATTTGCTGACTGTGTATTCTACTGGATGCTGTTTTGCCCAGTACTCTCTCATATTAAATACAACTACAGATCCACTTCAAGCATCTACTTTAAGACACATCTTATGGTATATTTATAAAGATATCACAAGTTCTGTATTCAAGGTTTTGTTCATATAAACAGAAACAATGCTATGCATTTTAAAATAGTTAACCAAATTATCACCTATAAAACAGCTGTTACAAGAAAAACTCACTAAGACTGACATTTGCTGAGGTCCAATGAACTCTTATCCAATTGAAAAAAAATAAATTTAATAGAATTTCAATATAAACTTTTTTCCAACAGATGAAAAATCTTCTTCAAGGAATACAATACTCCAGTGACATGTTATGGACAACCTTATTCACTAGCAATTGCTTTGCTTAATAGCAAGGATAATAAACCTTTATTCTTTAAAATAAAGTAAAAAAACTCCAAACAACAGCTCCTCAGTCCCTTTATTTCTCCTTACTTCCAAATGAAAATAAATAGCAATGAGTAATGAGCAAAAAGTTATGAAAAAAGGATGAAGAAGTCTTTTTTCCCCCAAGTACATTTCCAAAGTTTACTCATATGTTCCTCTGCCAAATTCACATAAGCAAATTCACAAGATATGAGAAATTGTTAGAAAATAACAATAAAATGGAACCAGTATAATGACCATGTTTACATTGCCTCTATGCTCTGCCTAGGACTGCAGCCAAGAAGCAGTCTCCAAAACACCAACTCGCTTCAGAAATAGAAGACTGTAACTGCCTAAAAGCAGCTCTGGGCGGATGCCAAGAATGATGCCCAAGACAATGAGCTTTAGAGCAATGCTATGCCAAATAGGGCCACCCTGAGCCAGCTACACTGCCTCATTTCTGTGGTTTAATGTATTCTAAGCAGTAACAAGTAAGCAAGATGCTTTTTTTGGTAGCAGTCTCAGGTTCAGTACAGAAGTGGTATAATTAAGTATAGTATTACACTACAGAAGCATGTCATTCTACAACCATATTTTTGGCAACCTATGTCCCTCCTACCTTGTACATTTCCATCTAGCTTTGTGTCATATCTAACCAAGAAGCTCATTCAAAATATGGTTGTAAAATTATTCACATAGGTCCACAGACATGTTCTTAGGTGGTATAAATTACTATCATCCCATCAAGGCCCATGGCTTCACGTCAGTTTAAATCTCCTGGCTCGATATTATGTAATATTGAGGCGACAGATTTATATATATATATATATATATATATATGTATGTATGTATGTATGTATGTATGTATGCACATGCCTTTAAAGTCATCCATATTTTACAGTAATGTATAAATAAATATGCAAAACACAGTACACATAGGTGATTGCTGGCAAACATGCCAGATCTTCACGCTTATTTGCAGTGCTCCAATCCTACACTTATCAGAACCCAAGATCTAGCTGCAATAACAGGACCTCTCATAATCGTTATCCCTGCTCATAGTATAGTCAAACCCAAGATGATAAAAGAAAGTCAGCCTTATATAATTCATTTGCCACTGCCACAGAGGGGGCCCTTAGGACTCATGCTGCGTAACCAAATTTCTGATTCCTTGTCAATCTTAATTCACAGCCATGAGAATACTGGCATTTTCTAAACTGAACATAAATGATTGTGGCACATAGTACTATATATATTTCCATCATTTTCAAGAAAGGAGAATGCATGGAAGCATTTTCCAGCACAAGTAACAGAAAAATGCAGTGTCCATTAAGTAGTGTTTTACAAACATGCCAATATTTAAAAAAAAATGGATATTCTGGGAAAAGACAAGTTGCATGTTGTGAAAATGTCTATCATGTGCTCATTGCCCAGGTACAGACATTACACTTTACTGGACCAGAAACTGATCTATACCTGTAACAGAACAAAAGTTCAGCAGACAAAACCAGTCTATACCTGTAACAAACATAAATTCTGCATATATAGACTGGTTTAAAAATGGCAAAACCTGGTCTAAGATTTGTTCCTCCCCCCCACCCCTCCCCACCCCCAATCACCAAAGGGCAAATGTGTATTCTATTGATCTAAATTATGCCACTTACAGAAAAAACATGTAACTTAAATTGATTTCACCTTGGGCTTCTTGAATATCTGTACCTAGCCATTACATATCCACTAGTTATGGGCATTTGAAGCAACAGGAAGGTTAGACTTCAAGGGAGTGCTTGGGAAGTGAAGAGGAGGAAGTTAGTAAGGATTAATTTGTGCAGGAACTTTCAACAAATCATTCATTTGTATTTTTTAATAAAGTCTCACCATAGTTCTGAGGCCCAGCCTCACCTGATTGGCCACCTTCAGATAGGAAAGAAAAGGGAGAGAAAAAAAGGATGAAAATAGTGAAGCTAATAGTGTACTTAATGTTTCCCTTCACTTAATTCACATATCGTGCCATTTGTCTATTTTTCATGTTTGTTTTTAATTAGACTTAGCATGTAATTTTCTAGCACAGGCAATAGCACTTTCAGCATATGTAATTGCCATCATAGTGCCTATTTTTCAAGAGGCAATATTTAAACCATCTAATCATGGTAAGTTAGCAGGTTATATTTAAAGCACCCTCTATGTTTTTAACTAAAGTTTACATGTGGAGGTCTCTGTTCCAAACCTGACTGAAAGATATCTGATTCTTTCTCCACTTTTTTCAGTTATTTTATGATCATGATCTAAACTGGTTATGTAGACTGGGCTATGCATTACTCTCATTGTAAGTTAGGGCTTAATTTTTATATTCTGACTTACTCCAGTTGAATTTATGGCATAACATAGTTCATCTCCATCTTGTTCCTTCCTTTTCCTGGCCCATCCATATGCTACCTCAGATGCACCCACTTTTCTTATTGTGCCAGGAATATAAGAGAAAGTTGGCAAAAGAGGCAAAGGAGTTGCTTCCATCAGTTTTATGTCCATTCAGAGGTTGTCTGTACAGGAGGAATTCTCCACTAGTCATCTTTGTATGCTTAAAGCTACTTTGAGCTTAGATAATGAAAAATGGCCTCAGCAGACTGTGAACCCACTTGAATATCCGATGCGGTTTCTATTAAGAACTAGGTTTTTTAAAGGCCTCAGCACCCTCAGAATCAGATTCTGAAAATAGCTCAGGCTTTATTTAGGCACCAAAAATGTGTCCTGATTTTGAAGAGACAGTTCACTGAAAATCTGGCAAATGGCATCACAATGAGAGCAGCTGGGTGCTGAATATTTTTGGAAAGTGTAGAGTCATAACAAGGATGGTCAGTACACTGTGCAGCACCAGCACAGGCAATGGCTGTCACCAAGCTGTTATCGGCATCCATCACAGCCAGGCCATAATTGGAGCTCCATAATTGTTCCTCTTCTAAGTAGGCACCAGGGTCTTGTTTCCTAGCTAAGCACCCACAATTACACCGTGTAAAAGAAGGGCCTTATTGGGCACATCTGCATGAACTACTGAGTAGTTCATCGCTACTACGCAGTAGCGCTGGCAGGTACTAACCATGATGCAATGCTACTATGCAGTAGCATTTGAAAAAGCCATGCAGGGGTGCTACTGTGCAGTAACAACTTCACGATCCACCTCTCATGTAGATGCGGCCATTGGCATCTAAATAAGAGCTGAGCTTTATTTGAAAATGTGGCTTCAGTTGCTAGTAGTAAACCCTTGTAAGCAGTGGTTGTAAGCATCAGATTTTACCAACAATTACAACACATAAGCATCTGAATTTTCTCAGTATTTACCTTTTTTTTTATAGAAAATATAATAGTGTTAACTCAGATTCTATAAAGTGAGATGAGGTCTGTGGATGAAAAGTTTTATAAATTGTAAATGCTTATTATGATGATGATGATGATGCATTACAATGGCGCTGGGTGGCATATATAAAAAAATTACTGGTCATGAAAATAAAAATAGAAGAATAATTTTGAAGGGGGCGAATAACAGGCAACATCTTTTAAAATATCCAAGATACTTTATTTAAAAATGTATTCCCAATTGTGTGCTGTATTTTTTTCCCACAAAGCACTTATGGCCAAATTCAGCAAAGCTCTTCAGTGTGTGGGAAAATTTCAGTCCATGCTTAATCCAGGTTGCCTTCAAACAAGCTAAGTTTTGATTCCACACATTAAAATTAATGGGAGCTTTTACTCAAATCAGGTCAAGATTAAACCCCAATTTGAAGTTAAATGTATACTTAAATGATGTTAGAACAATGCCTAAGTGGCTTTACAATTCACAACTTAAAAAAAAAAAAAAGAAATCTGGGCAAAATACTGTTGCAATTGTTTTTATTCTTATTCAAAGTTATGCTTTCATTACCACTGAATGATCAAATAGCAGAAAATCAATTGGAATATACCATCATGGACTGAGATAGAACATATAAACAAAGGCTCTACAAATACTGAGTCAAGCATCTGAATAGTTCTGAACACATTTAAGACTCAATTCAGCAAAATACTTGAGCACAGATAAAAAAGATAGGCATTGGAGCACCACACTGACTTCACATGGGATCAGTCATATGATTAAACTTAGATATGTACTTAAGTTGGTTGCTGAATTGGGATGTTAACCTACATTGTTTCTATTAGAGTTCCCCATATTACAAGGGAAATTATTTTATGCACACTTTTTTTACACAGGCATTTTTTTTTAATGTGAACCATAATAGTGGCATCATGTTCTAGTCTAAACTATTTACCTAGGAATCATACATTAGGACTTTATTATATGGCTCTTATACAAACTATTCCTTTCCCTTCCCCAGAAAACTGCTCCTCGTAGGTCTGGCAAGACATGGTGGAACTAAGCTGGCAACAGTCATGTCTAAATATAACTTTAGCTAGCACAGTTCTTGTCCCTTTTTTGACAGGGAAAGGAATGACATGTAATTCTCATTCCTATTAGAGATTGAGTCAAGACTCTTGTAATCAATGGTAAGACTCATATTGATTTCAGAGGGCTTTGAATCAGATCATTGGTTATGATTAGGTGTTGCAGAATATTTGATTCTATACCATTGATCTTCAAAGAAGAGGTGAGCTTTCAAGACTCATACTCTGCAGTTGTGCAAATAATGAGGATAAAGTTAGTTAAGGCTGTTTATCCCATAATTTCTCAGTGTTAATATCTGTACAAAGGACGGAATATAATAAGATTGTTTTCCTCTTTCTCCCCCAAAACTGTGTATTTTGTCATGTAGCAGCATTAAATCTTGTATTCTAGGACGACTTGTGGTAGCTCTTAAAATCATATTGCTTTTAAAGATGGTAGTTATATAAAATTGTCATTACTCAGTATTCAGAGTTACGATTAACCTGAGTTTCTATGTGTCATCACAATATATTATTCTGCCAATGTTCACATTATTTGTTCCTGATCCCCCCCTCCAAACAAATCTTTATTTATTCTTAGAAAAGTAGAGTACAATACAGTGGTACAAACAAATGATCGTTTATATGTAATTTCTGAGCAAAAATGTACAAAGATTTCAGATGTTATAAAATACACAAAAATAATTTAAAAAAACAACATAAAATATAAAGAACATGCAATGAAGGAAAGGAAAATGTCAGTTTGATGGTTTTGTGGTTTCTCTCAAAATCACAAGTAACTGTGCAAGGGGAAAACCAAATTGTCAGATAAAGAAATAACAACAACAATTATGTAAATGGAAAAAAGATAAGAAGAGGAAAGAAAAAGAAAGGAGAAAATAGTAGTGTAAGTATAAGATCCTTTAATAATAATAATAATAATAATATTAAAAAACAACAACACATAAAAAATAACTGGCCCCATATGGGCAATGTGGAAGGGTCTGAATTGCTATGAAATAACATCTTCTTGGAGATCTGAGGTGTGGTACTCTGAACAATAGTTCGAAAACATATGACCATATTGGTAATCTTATGTTTCCCCTTCCCCATGGATCTCAATCCATGCCAAAGAGGACTTCTAAAGGGGCTAAAGCTATAAATTGAGACTTTTTTGAGGTAGGTTAAAATAGGTACATCACCTACAAACACAGCTATATGATATACTATAGTGAAGTTAAAGACAGATGATGTAAGGCTGCACCCCTCAAGTTCACATATACAGATTTAGGGTTTTTTTCCCCCTGCACACTGTGAATGTATCTATGATTACTTCAGGAAAATTTTGGCACCTCCCAAAGTCCAGGAGAGTCAGAAAGTGAAGAGTTGATGGATTCAATAATATTTATTTTCTTGAAAGTAGAGTGAAGGCAGTAATGATGGCATCATGCTGCTATAAGTGTGTGAGTTAGTATAGATATGCTCCCACTGTAGACAGAGCCCTAGCTGTTGGCACCATAACGTAATAAAAAAAAGAGAAGAGTGAGGATAAAAACAATGGGGAAAGTCTGCTCAGTAGAATGTTTTTTTCCACAGATTAATTACAAAGTTAAAAAAGCATAAACTAAGCATCTTTAATTCACAGTATAGTTAAAAAAAAAAAAAAACCTTGAAGAGAATCATATTAAAGTTCAAGATCTAGCTTTTACCAGAGAAACATATGCAGAACTAACTAGTTAAGCAAGCTGACAATAACATCATTTCCTACCTTGCAACAAAATGAAGGCTTCACACACATGATAATCAGAACTCTGCTGGACCCAGCTACCAAAAAAGTGCAGGAAGCTAGAAGCAATTACTTATTTCAGAAATTCTACATTACTATGAAAAAAGTTGAAAAGGCTCTCCTTTTCAAGTGATTCTTTTAGTAATTTAGTGCAAATTGACTGCAACAACTATGTTTCAAAAGGGACAAAAAAAAGAGATCTAATAGAAAGTCCAAAATTACCCTTAATTTGGATTTTCCTGTTTCTTTTACAGCTTCTGAAGTTTATGGTACCCAACTATTAGGTATAAAGTTTTGTAGATCAGTAAGAAACCACTAAATATCAATGGTGTTAAATATAGCCTTTTGTCATACAGCTTTGAGGCTGAGATTTCTAAAATTGTTCTCAGATTTCTGTACTGTTCGTGACCAGGTAAAGAGAACAGGTCATTGACAGTAATGAAAAGATACTGATTATAAATTCTAGAACATGGAGTTAAGGAAAGATGACTATATTTAAATTTCTTTTAAGTTGTAAGTAATTAAGACCATATAAAATTGCCAAATGTATTTCCCATTTTAATAGACTATGATCATGAATCTGGGTGGGAGATTCTGGCATGGTAGCACAGGTATAGCATTTTCCTAATGTCACCAGAGAATAATCCTCCTTTCGTTAATCTGATTTATTTGGGATGAAGCAAAGCACCTAAATGGATCTTATAAACTGCTTGCAGATGTTTTTTTTTTTTTTTTAAAGTGCTTTACTGAAAGAAATAGCCTGTTACTTCAACCCCACTCTGCAGCATCTATAAAGATTGGGTTCTTTAGCAGGGCTTAATGGTGCTTTTAGCTAAGGTTAGTTCAATGAGCTATTAGATAAAAGTGCCAGGAAGCCCTGCTAAAGCATCTGATCTTTACAGATGTCAAGTGAGCTGGGCTGAAGTAATAAGCTACCTCTTCTGGGCATACATGGGGCTGAGTGCAGGAATGCACCAAATTTAAAGTAAAGCTCCATTTTTTGCATTTTTTTTTTTGTCTGCAAGCCATAAAGTCTGCACCCATTGTCTGCACCCATAAAGTTTATCACAGAAATAATCAATATAAATACTTATGAAGTATGTGTTGAATAGAAAAAAAATGTCCTATATTAAATCCAGGAAAGGTGATTCTTATTCTTTTCTTAGAACAATAGTAGTCAATGCAGTCTTCATTTCTTTGGACAGAAGTCTTGCTATTTCTTGCATTGTATGATAGAGAATCAAGAGGTAAGTGAATAAATCATGGGAAATGATGGGAGACAGGCAAAATACCTGAGGACTGGAAAAGAGCCAACGTAGTGTCCCTCTTTAAAAAAAAGACAAAAAAGAGGATCCAGGAAACTAACAGGCTAACTAGACTACAGACCAATTTGTAGAAGAGTTAGATTCCCCTTGATACTTGGGAAGTTACTGGAGCATATCATAAAGAAGCTCATTTGCAAGTATGTGGAGAAGGAAAGGCTGATCATAAGCAGGCAACATGGATTACTATGGACATACTGGACACTTATACACGTGCAGCAAGGCTGCTCCAACGCACTATAATGGCAGTGCATAGGAGCTGATTCAATTAATTGAGTCTGCTGGAGAGTGGTAATTACCATGCCCCAGCAAACTCCATTGTGCCAAAAACCCTTGATTTCCTTCAAGAAGGTAGTTTGATGGATGAAGGGAATGCAGTGGTATAGTGTATCTGGAATTCAGCAGACCATTTTACAAAGTCTTACATGTCCTTATAAACAAATTGGAGAAATGTGAGATAGACAAAACTACATAGGAATAGACAACCAACTCAACAGCTGCAAGAAAAAGACAATTATAAATGCATCTGGATTGTGAGGTCCGAGAAGAGTCCGACAGATCTCTGTCCTGGGCCCAGTACTGTTCAATGCGTTTATTAATGATTTGGATGCTGGAATAGAGAGCTTCTAACACAGATCTGCATACAACACAAAACTGGGAAGAAGTCCAAACACAAGAGGACAGCAGTTAAAATTCACAAGAATATAGACAGATTGGAAGGATGAGCTAGAGCTAACAGGATGAAGTTTAATGCTTACAAATGCAAGGTGCTACATTTTAGGAAAAGTAATCAAAAAGCACAAATAGAAAACAAGTGACACCTGGCTGGATGTCAGAATGATAAAGAAGGATCTGGGAATCTTGGTCAATCACCAGCTTAATTTGAGTCTGCACTATGACACAGCTGCAAAAAAAGTGAATGTGATTTTTGGGCTCCAGCAATAGAAGCATTAGGTGCAAAACACAGGAGGCTAAAGTGCCTCTTTACTTGGCATCTAGCATGTGCCATTTTGGGCTCCACATATTAAAAAGGACATGGAGAAGTCAGAGAAGGTCCAGAAGTAGCTATCAAAAATGATAAAAAGCTTGGAAGACAATATGAGGAGAGGCTGATGGAAACAGGCGTATTCAGTTTATAGAAAAGGCACTTAAAAGGGAAATGATAATAGTTTTCAAATATTTGAAGGACCGCTGTAAAGAAGAGAGAGAACACCTTTTACTTCTTGTTGCAAAGAGCAGGATGGGGACCAATGGCTTTAAGTTGTAGCAAAGTATGTTTATATTGGTTATCAGGGAAAACCTCTTCACTATTAGAAGAGTGAAATAGATTACCTAGTGAAGTTCTGGAATGTCTATCACTGGAGATGTTCAAGAAGAGGTTGAATAAGCACTGGTCCAGGATGATCTAGAAGTAGGTATACTTGTGCTATACTATGAGTATTTTCTATGCTTATGGGTTTTGCTTGTTGTCATATGGACCAGGAAGGAATTGTATTTCCCCTCCTGATATGATAAATGTCAGATTATTTTTTTTCAACTTTCTCAGAAGCATTTGGTGTTGCCTGCAGCCAAGATTGGAAATTTTGAATGTTGTACTGATGCTCCTACTGAAACTAAAAACCACAGGTTCCTAGCAGAAGGGTTTTGACCCTCCTCTCAGAATCAAACCAAATCATATTTGGCATTAGGATGGAATTTTACCCCATGGTCAGAATAGCATGGGCTGTGAGGTCAGGGTTGCCTTCCTCTGTACCAGAGAACGTAGCCCCTTCCATCTCTTAAGCATATTTTAACAATCCTTGTAGCAGCATGACACTGACCACTAGTGTCCCCCTGCTTTACCTGTGGCAAGTTAGCATGCTATGGCTTGTATTTGTGCAACAGGGTTGATTATAGTTTTAGTAATAGGTTAGATAAGGATTTATATGGTATAGCTTGGATAGGGGCAATGCGACCCCTGGCATGAGGCAGATGACCTTCAGAGGTCCATTCCAATCCTATTTTCTATGGTTCTATGATTATAAATATTTTCTAAACTCCTTTTTCTTTTCCTCCATATTGTGTCCTTTCATAACTTCTGAAACTTCATTCTGTTTAATATTTTCAAAGTCTTCACTCTTCATATTAACCCTATAGTAAAACTGCACTGCATCCACCTTGGCTATATCTCACCTTGACTACAGTTACTTTCTCTTCCTCGGTAATCTCAGTATTTATTTCATCTTTCATTAGTACCTCCAAAATTCTGCTGCTAGCTAATCTACTTAGAAATGTAGCCATATTCCTCATCATTAGCTCTGAGTACCTGTAAAAGTTACCTTCTCCTCTAGCTAATTTTCAGTCCTTCTTGAACCATTTTATTTGCTTCCTGCATTTCACTGCATTAAATTTAAAATCCTTCTCCTCTTCTTAGGTGTTCTCATTATTTCCATTTACCTTGAATATGCTCTTCATGTTTCTCACAGACCTCTTATTATTATTATTTCTTAGAAATCATAGAAATTAGGGTTGGAAGGGATCTCAGGAGGTCATCATCCTAGCCAAAGCTTTGTCTAGCTTGATCTTAAAAGCATCCAAGGATGGAGAATCCATCACCTCTCTGGGTAACCTGTTCTCTGGGTACCCTTCTAGTTGAAAACAATTCCTAATATCTAACCTCAACTTCACTTGCTGCAACTTGAGACTGTTGCTTTTTGCTCTGCCATGTGCAGTCTAGTTCCTTGCACTTTTGAACCCATTTTAAGATCACTTGCCCACACCCAGACTTGAAATGCCAGCCATTTTGTTCCAAACTCATGACTCAGGTCCTTCAGTCACAGAAGAGGCCTTTTTTTATCTTCTTCTACACATCAAATTCATCAAGGTTGCTGCGTATGTCTAAATTGATACATCCAGAACTTCCTCAAATAGAATACCTAGGCCCAAATAGAATGCCTACTTCTAGTAACCTACTCAAACTTGTTCTTCTTCCAACAATCATCCATCTTTTCTTGACCTGTTATGTGCCTTGCTTACCTTTAATTTATCTTGTTTACCTGACACTGGATATGGCTTCCACTGAAAAGTGCAAAACTTATTAACATACACATGGGTAAGCAATCTTGCTGGAGTACAATAATAGTATATATTTGCCTTATTGTTGTTGTTTTAGAATTGTTAGTGGGACCAAACATTCAAAAATCAGAAAACTATGGAAGCTATAATTTAAAACAGTGATAAATACTAAAACATATTTCAAACTATGCCAAGACAGACAGGGGGAATGAGTATGTAAGAATTCTTGTTAAATATCCAGAAAGAAAAAGAAATAAGGGAAAGTAGGAAGATAGAATTAAAATATTAAAGATGATATAAATCAATCCTTCCACCAGGGATGTAAATAGAAATAAAATATAGATCAAAACAACTTAGAATAAAACAGACTGACGTTATCTAAAAATGATTTTACTATTTCCATGTTTAAGTCCAACTTTTGGCACATTCTCAGCTCAATTTACAAGATTTATGCTTGTGACTCCCTGAGTATTGAGACAAGAATACACACCAGAATACATCATATCCAAACATGGCTAATGCTTGTGAACACAAAACCATATTAGAAGATTACAAACAACTAGCTCTTCCATCCCTGATCCTGCCTCCAAAGCAAAGTGATACAATTGTACTTAGATTGTTACAGCATCAGGGCATTGCTAAGCAAAGTTATAGGGGAGAGGACCTCCACAGATGTAGTGGGAATGAGGTCTACAAGATAGCAGGGGAAAAGGCAAAAGGCTTGCACCAGATCTACATGTACAATTATATGCATCTGTGCTTCCAAGCAAGGTTATTTTCACCTGTTTTCACTGAGAATACTTTCATAATGTTGTGTTAGGTAAGGGATATTCCCTTTCAGCAATATACACTGAGGACTGTGTTCAAGTGAGTTCATGGGTTGACCCAGAAGCATGATATAAATGTTTATCACAGAAGAATTCATGGATAAATTCATAATGGTGAAGTAGGAACTCAGAGGAATGGAATCTTACTGATAAGTAATCTGTATATTTCAGATCCCACCTGCCAGAGTTGCTTATATATCATACATATGACAATTACTTTAATACTCATGGCAACCCTAGAAATAAAAATTAGAATTGATGGGCTATGAATTTGTTTCCAGCTGCAGTGCTGCCTGCTGCTGTTATTTTATTGTAATAAACTTAAGATGAAAAAATCTAAAGTATTGCAAGGTTTCAAACATTACCAGAGTTTCGTTTGTTAAGTATTTTAATTGATGTAAATGGAGATAAGCTTCATGCAAGATAACTGTATACGGACTGATTAGTCAATGACAGTGTTACTAATTATTACATTGTCCTTTGTACAAAAAGTTTGTAAACAAGTAATTTGAAATAGGCTTTTCTAAGTAAAATATTTTATACGTAAGGCAGTTACTCAGAGATACTTATTTTTAGAAACAAAGCAAATGATTTGAAAAATAGAGAAAGCAGTTTAACAGCATGGGCCGCTAGATGTCTGTTTGAAATAGTAATAGAATAAGAAATTTGCTTAGTCATCAGTTCAAATGTAGCCTAAATTGATTTGTGACCAAGTACTGTTATCATCTGATGGCAATTGTGTGGCCTATGTAAAATGAGCTGCTTCTCAATGACCATTGGACAAGATTCCTGATCACAAAAATAGTACCACTTTTGGTGCCAATCTGTATCTTTGTTGCCAATTCTAGCAGAGAGGCCAAGGACACGAGG
Organism: Caiman crocodilus; assembly: GCA_030014935.1. Lineage (NCBI taxonomy): Eukaryota > Metazoa > Chordata > Crocodylia > Alligatoridae > Caiman > Caiman crocodilus. The sequence continues at coordinate 55,929,634 of JAGPOW010002742.1, read as the reverse complement.
TCTGAACTACTCTTACTCCTATATGTAGTCTCTCCAGATCAATGTTGAGGCACATTGGTGGGGCAATGTGGGGAAGTTTGCACTGCTGCTGTACATGCTGTAGGTGCTCTATAAAAAGAGGACCTTACTCTCTGGGGATGTCAATTTGGCACCTTCCATCAGCATGAAAATCACAATTTAAAAACCCTATAAAATGTTATACAAAAATGTAGTACTGCTAATAGAGTGGATTTATTTGTGAGACCCACCGTTTCAATTTGATCTCACTTTCTTTTATATTCTCTAGTTTTAATTGTGATAAGAATAAAAGTTATGGACCTCTTTTGGTGTTTCTTGATGACAGTGATTGCTATTCCACCACAACTCCAGTGCTGCCACCAAGCATGCAAGAAGAAGGCCTACTGCTAAAATGCAGAAGACTCCTGCAAAACTGTGAAGCTTCAGTGCCTTCCCATCTGTTTGTGCATTGGTATGACTGTTCAGGTCACAGCGTCCCATTCGTGGCCACCATTTCTGTTTGAGAACATCCAAATCTCCACTCTCTTGTAATTCTAAGATCCTGTAGAAAATATGAAACACAAATATTATTTCGAGGGCTTTCAGTGACCTGTGTGTCTATTAACATTTCTGCAGTCATGGAATTCTAAAATACCAATGAACATCTTCAGAGTTTCTGTGTTATTCAATAGCCTTCTGTCTTCAAGACAGAAATTCTCCAGCTGAACAGGTAGAGTTCTCCAATTCCAGGACCTCATCACTCTATCTATCTACATTCAATGAAATATGCTTTCTGATTGAAAAAAAAAAACCCCTCATATTCATTTTCTGTGAGCATGAGCACAATTGGAAGAGGACCACTTTTAGAAGCATAACTTTCCATAAGAAACAGAACTGACCACTTTAAGAGGAATATATATGTTCCTAAAAATGAATAAGAGTTTTAGGAGCAGTTACTCAGTAGTATCTCACTGCAGCAGCAAGCCTTCAATGGTCTGCTTTGAAAACAAAATGATTTTCAAAACTGCCCTAGGTAAAGACCACCCCACATAAATGTGACCCACTATTGCTCTGATTTACAAGACATTGCATTAGTTAATTAGTGCATTGGACCCCATTCATGAAATATACTATTTGCATTGATATAATCCTGCAGTTCTGTGCACTGTTACTATTCCTTCACAGTACTGGCTACAAAACTGCTTAAGCAACTATAGGTTCATTTACTTCTGCTTCGCACTATAGCAAATGCTGCTCATTTAGAAAGATTTTACTATAATTATGTTCTTTTATGCTCAGATTACTATGTTAACAATTGCTAATTAATCATTGTTTCCCCATTGTGAAGTGCCCCATCCCTGCATGAATGATTCATTTTGGATCTGGGTTTACTGTTTCCTAACAACCTTTCCTTGGGAGACAACTTTGTGTCTGGTTAGCATGAAAATCTAAGCTCAACAGAGCTGGTGGTTTAGCATAACCACTAATAATAAAAAACTCATTTAATAATAATCCACATGGACAGCCAGCCTGCCTTAGGCTCCTGCTTGTAGCTGTGTACTCAGCCACTTTCTAAGACTATGTATTGTGCGCATTTGTTTAAGCATAAAGGGAAAATATATATCTATATTTTAAATGGCTCTCATAGACTACTAGCTACTGGGATCACTGAACTTGATAGACACAGAGGAACAATACCCTTACTGAACTTATATAATCACTGAGTAACTATCATTCACCTAATGTACTATGATGCATAACAAGCATTATTGTGTTTCTGACTTGTATGCCCTCCAGTCTAAAGTCCGAACTGTTTTATCATAAGCCCCACATCAGGGACAGCATATTGTTTCATGGAGTCCGGAGCAGCCTGGAAAATAGATTGTTACTGAGAAAAACTCAATCACTCAACCAATTTGCCCAGTATTCTGGAGACTATAACCAGCACTGACACTTTAATGGACAGTATACATAATGCAAGGAGTGTTGGGAGCACAGCCAAATTTCCATTAATTTCCGACCCCCTCCTACTCACTCCCTGAGAACATACACAGGAGAGGCAGCAATTGCTGGGTTGAGAATGTTCCCTGTTCTCTGATTTAGTCTATTATGGAAAAAAAAATTAAGGGGGAAAAGAAAGATTCTTAAATGGCAGATATTCACTTTAGAAACAGGCATTGCTAAAGTTCATCTCAACTGAGTGTGAGATTTGTTGATTGCTTTAGAGAAGAATAATGTGGAACAAGGATGGTTTTGTTTTACCTTTGGGAAAAGAGATCTCTGTAGGGGCTGCCATGCTGAAGTGCTATCCCATAGCCTTTGCTACTGATGCTGTTTCCGATGACAGTCACAGAACAGTCATCATCTGTCAGAGCTGCATACTCCACCACTGTTACATCCCACAAAAAAGCATAGTTGCCTTTCTTTGCCTGTAAATGAATCATAAATAAAGCTCAGTGTATACAGTAGGTCTATGACTTAAGATAGTCTCAAAGAAGTGTTGACATTTCCATTACCCAGGAATGGCATTTTATTAGTTTGTAACAAAATGTAGCCTACAACACTTTAGGATTGTTCTAATGTTCCTGGCATTGCTTCCTTTACTTCACATCCATCTCAGAAATCTCCCACTTTTTAAATGAGACACCATAGGGTAGTAGCCTTGCTCCATGACTCTGTGTGTATGACAAGGTCAAGGGTAAGCCTTGGATAAGTGTTTAAATAATAGATAATGTTGACAATAAATAATTAATCAAAGCCATCACCTTAAGTGATAGTACTAGAAGTTAGTTTCCCTAAGGAACACTGATTAGTAAGCATATTTTAATTTGATCAGTTCTCCACATTTACATAGCCTAGCAGATACAAATACTAAATGGTATTTTCTGTCAGTCACAAAAAAACAGCATCACAGTTCTCCCCAAATTAATAAATAAAGCAAGCAAGCCAGGGAAAAGAACTACTCTAGTGCTGCAGTGTTAGGCAGGAAAGGAAGAGGCACCAAAGTCTCCCACTTGTTCTATT
>JAGPOW010002742.1:55869558-55916091 GCA_030014935.1 Caiman crocodilus | reverse complement strand
CTTTAAGAGTAGATTAGATAGGTACTTGGCTGGGGTTCTGTGACCCTGGCACTCGTTCCTGCCATTGGCGGGGGGTCAGACTAGATGGCCTGCTCTAGGTCCCTTCTGACCCTAGATACTATGATAGTAGGAATACTACTCGATATGAATCACTAATTTATGTTGGCATAGCAATTCCTATTGCAAGACACTCTTGAATGTGTAAGACTCAAAATTTCTGGACCATCATGGGTGCAACATCACTTTTGTGCTACCATATGACTCAAAATAGAGCCAAATCAATGCTCCTCATATGGCTCTAGAACTAAAGGAAGCCTTTACTTGCCCCTCTCAGCAGTCTGTGCTTTGCAGTACTTGAATACTCTTTGTGTAATTTTCATCTGTGTTTTTAAAAACTGTGCCTTTAGACAATGGGAGATGGTTACTATGGATATACAAACTGTTTCTTCTTTAAAAAGAATAATTTTCCATGGCAACAAAAATGCCACAAAAGCTTTTAGAATTTTTTTCCACTTGATCTTTTTGTTTTGAGCCACCAAAGAGTCACATTTTAGTAATGCATAGAGTAATCCTAGTAAAAATGATGGGAACAATGTAGACAGGCGGACAAATTATGATGCCTGCCTCATACATAAAATCAAAACAAAGCAAACAAAAACACCAAAGAAAACCCCTAATTTTGATTGGAGTTGACATTATTTTACGTAAGAATGCACTGACAACTAATATTCACTTAAAAGAGATAGCTGGAAAAAAAGGAGACACATAGAAAACTGGATGGGCTTGATTGAAGATTTTTATTAAGCTAGGAAAATCATTATTTTGAAAGATGCGCTAAGAATATAGTGCTTGGTAGCCATTTAGATGTCATATCGCCAATGAAATAAAGGTGTAATGATCCATTTACATGACAGTTTTGCATTCGATGGTATGTTTACTGGTTAGAAGTCTGGTTTCATTTACTAATACAGATTTTCATTTTGGAAAAATATAATTTTCAGACACGATATTTGACATGAACCACTTGGCTGTTGATTCCAACAACAAAATGAGCTGTAAAGAGTGACATTTATATTATAATCACAGTATTTTATATGACAGTGTTATTAAATATAAAGCCTGATTTATGTAAACGTTTAATGAAATGGCAGACTTGGTCAGTCCTGGAACTGCAGAAAAATTGAGTCAAAGTTGATGTTATTTGATGGAGTTGATCAAGTTGCATTAAGAAATACACTCTAGTAAATTAAAATCAGACTTAATTTGATAAAATTATTTAAATTTGAGCCAGTTGCTAGCTCTACACTAAAATTCAGTCACACTAATTGATATTCTAAGCAGTTTGCCAATCTGAAGTTAAATCTTTGGCTTAAGTAGAGCTACCTATAACAACTGGGAGCTTGCAGTATGTTTACAGTCTTACAATCTTATCAGATGGAGTTTCTAGAATGATAAGGATAACTATTCTAAGTTAAATGTTTTAATTTTTCAGTTCTATTGTGTGAAAGGAAGCACGTATAGTATATATTTACTTTTATTATTTCACCATGCTGAAAGAGCCTCTTAAAATAGATGTCTCATTGTAATAAAGAACCTGAGCAGATATAAAAATCACACTCCAAAACTACATGATGCAGGATATTACATATTGAAGACAGAGAAGAGGTTATGGGCTTTAGCAAAATCAACCTAATTTTTATAGTGGTGCAGCAGCCTGAGGCAGACATCAAAGCTGTGGAGAAGACAAAAGAAATAGAAGCTTTAGGTTGAAAAAAGTGGACCTGAAACAGAAAAATTATCAACAATAAATACTCTTTTGCTGAACTAATAAAAAGAAGAGTGTATGCAAGTGGTTTGTGTGCGTGCACATGTGTAGGAGAGTGAGCACACAAGTATTTGCACACTTATGGGCCCAGAGAAATAAAAGGGGGTACCCAAAGGGTTTTTGCCAGCTATAGGACCACCTAGGAACTCCATGACATCTGCAGATTTATAACTTTTTCTTTGAGCTTATAGAAAAATGGACATCAAGCATGTGGAAAATTAGGGGGGAAAAATCAAGACAGAAAAATGTACTTTGGACACCACACTTAAAAAAGCATATAGAACATGTAATATAGGCCTATTTATTCAGCATTTCTGTGTCAGTTTATAAGAAAAAGACTGATCAATATTTATATTTGTTTAAAAAACAAACTGTTAAATAGGTAAATGTGATGCCTGTTTCCAGAGATGTTAAACTTCCTGTTCACGGTGTCATTCACATACTGATCGTGCAGAAGTGCTTCATGGGGGAAGCATGAGAAGAGTGGTAAATAAAGAATCAGAATAGAAGATTTTGTATATGCATGTGTTTGGAAATGCTTCAAAGCTGAATAGTTAGTGGTTGAGAATCTAATTCCTGTTTCATAGCCCTGGGTAATAATTTATCTCTATTATATTCAAATGAGACAATGCATTCCAATTATAAAGTAATAAAATAAACTAATGGAGCTGTTGACTCTGGAACTAAGAACAAAGAGGCAGAAATCATGTGCCAACTTACAGCAGTGCTTGAACCCTATTATAACCTGTGTTTGTGTACAAGAAAAACAGGAATAAAGTGAATACGCTAGTAGCTGATCTACTGCTAATGTCATCAAAGAACTGTGGGGGTGGGTATGTTAACCTGAGTATGTAGACAAATTTTGCAACAACTGTATGAACAAAAGCAGTCTAGAAGCATGGGGGTAAAATGTGCATAATGTGCAAGATTCCACTGAATTAACAGATTTCCATCCATGCATGTGAGTGCTCACTTTAATCTACTGACTTGCCTATAAAAATGTCTGCATAAAGGACAAGATGCAGAATCCAAAGAAAAACAGAGGAGAAATATAAGAAGATTCAAGGTAACATTTCTGAAGCACCTAATTGACTTTGGAGGTCTAAGGACTAGAGCCAAAAAAGGACATTAGTGCCTGCAGTAGGATTTAAGTAGGATGTAAATGCCAAAATCCCAAATCATGATATTGAACATCCCTCCCCTATTACTGTTTAATATTAGAGGTACTTACACTCCACATGCTCCGCAGTTTTCAATCAATTTACCAGCTGCCTGAAAGTCTGCCTCTTGAAAAATCTTGAAGCTCATGTACTCCTTTGTGAAATGCACAAAGTAGACATCTCCCTCCCTATGTGACTGAGGGTCTCAATACATTAAAAGTTTAGTGGCTAAGAACACTCACTCAGGATGTGCCAGACCCAAGTACGTTTCCAGACCACTGGGCCAAGGAGCACAAACGGGCTCCAGGGCTATACCACTGATTCTGCCTGGCAGGAGCAGTGGGTCTGGAGGGCTGGGTACAGGGTGGGACTTCCCACATCTGCTGGGCTTGGGAGGTGGCTATAAACAGTGCAGCCTCCCCACACACTGTATGCGTCCCCAGCCCAGACAGACAGGCTGAGAGGTGATCTTGTGGCTGTCTATAAATTCATCAGAGGCAGCAGGGAGGGGAGGGGGTGGTAAGCAGCAAAGAATAGGACATACTTTGTTTACCAGGGCACCCCTTGGGGTAACTAGAAACAATGGCCACAAACTGACAGGGAGCAGATTTAGACTGGACTTCAGAAGAACTTCTTTGCTCTTTCCTGCCCAGGGCAGAGGTTTGAACTCAAAGATCTACTGAGATCCCTTCCAACCCTAAAAACCTATTAAATCTATGACAGTGTTGAGCTCCACAATCCGTGCTTGGAGCTGCCAGCTGCCACGAGGGGCACAGGGGCTTCAAGCACCTGCCAAGCATGGCCACTGTCAGGCAAGCCAGGCAGGTGGAGCTAGCAATTGGACTCTACACAGAGCCCAGCAGACTGTGAATCAGCAAGAACTAGTCTCAGGCTGCCATGATGCAGCTTCTGAGCTCCACCCTGCTCCAGTTGCCTGGCCCTGCCAGGGCAAATGTCTGGGTCCTGGGGGCCCAATCCTTTTTTTTTCCCAGAGCTTGCCACACTGTGCCACTACTAGCTGGGCTGCTGGATGGCTGGTCATGAATAATGTATGCTTCTGGAGGCTGGGGGGGACATAGCAACCACCTGCAGGCAGCAGCAGCAACAGGTGTGGTGGCAGGGTCATGGTGGCAGTGAGTGGGGACCACCTGCAGGCAGCCACGGTGACATCAGTGGCAAGGGCGGGCTGAGCAGGGACCATGCACAGGTGGCTGCGGCAGTGTCAGCAGCAAAGGGAGAGGGACATGGTAAGTGGTGGGCAGAAACCAGGGACCACCTGTAGCAGCCATCCACGCTGTTGGCAGCAGTGAGTGGGGACCACCCACAGCCACTGGTGGCCACCCGCAGAAACCAGTGATGGCTTCAGTGGTGGCCAATCTCAGGGGGGCATTTGCCCCCCTGTGCCCTCCCGCTACATATGGCCTATGTGGCTGGACACTGTCAGAGCTCTGAGAGGCCTGACCTTTTTTGGCAACAGCCAGCTAGCCAGTGGCTTGGGTAGGGGCAGCAGGCTCCAGAGAAAACAAGGTCCAGGCTCCACAGAGCTCAAGCACCAAGCTGGTTTGGGCAGCTGCAGGAGGCAACACAGTCACTGGCGCACTCTAGGGCTGCAACACTCTGACTGGCGGGAGCAGTGAGCCTAGCTCCTAGTTCTGCCCCCGCTCACCAAGCCTCTAGTGGCAAATCACAGCTGTGCAGGTGAAGGACAGTCAAAGATGTTTTTTCACCTTAAGTTACGACTGCTCCTCTAAACCAAACAACACTAGCCTTGGTTTGGCTTACAGAGTAAGGTATGACAAGGCCCTAAGGCTTTTATCAGTCTAAATCACATTGAAGTCAATGGACAGATTCTAAAGTTACTTTAAAAAATGACATCTGGATACTTAGAAAAATCCTAAAAGTTTTAAAACTGACTCTGGGAAAGACAAAAACAAATGGGTTAGAAGTTGTAGTAGTTACTGCAATCTTTCTTAATTGATGATCTGAGTTCCGTGAGATAGTTGGTCAAAGATGGAATGATAGTATTTATTAACCCTATTTAAACAATATAGATACATTAAAGGAAGGAAGAGAGAGAGGGAAGAAGAAAGAAATAACATCTTTATTATTAATCCATTCTTACCTTCCTGATGCCTTCAGAAGGGTTCAATACACAATTATCTGCCCCATTATTCTTACTGATTGTTCTCCACAATTCAGCAAATGTATTATCTTGCTCCAAAGGGTTCGTCCCTTTTGCCTTAAAGTATTCATATACAGCTGAGTCCCTCACTGTACCATACGATATATCCATTTGTTTGGACAGATCTTGAAATGTTCTGAAATTCAAGCAGTAGTGAAATGTTAGGTGTTATGTGGTACAATACAGACATTTCATTAGTTAACTTATCTGTTTCTATGGCTGTCTTCAGAAAGAAAGAAAGCACTGTCAATTTGTCTCATTTGCGTATATTTTTACTCCATCATAAGGAAACTCAAAGTGTAGTTCAATTTAATTATACCTAAGGCTTTATTCAGTGAGAGGCTTGTGTGGAGAAGATAGCAATCATTTTAACACTCAATATATCAAAATTATGTGTCTGAGCTTAAGCAATATTTGAAGAAGTGAGCTTCAACCCATGAAATCTTGTGCTATATCTCTATCTCTATCTATATCCACGTACGTTGGTTAGTCTATAAGGTACATATTTACCCTGCTTTCTACTTGACTTCAGACTAACACAGCTAACTACATCTCTCAAGAATCAAGTGCCATAAAATGTGATTGATGCAAGGTGAAACAAAACAAAGCTACCAATTCAGGTCTCATTTACATGTGAGCAAATATGAGATGCTTTATGGAATGTATTGGAATTACTCTGGATTTACTAGTATGACATTTACCTCTAAATCAATAAATTGTTTTTAAATAAATAGAATGTGCTCTATTTTTTATTTTATTCTAGTAATCCTCCCCCCCGTGAAATACATAATGTTCATATACACACAGAGCTTAGTTTCATGCATTCCTTACACCATTCTGGCTACACAAATGGGCACTAAAGTGAGTTCAGCTCTATGGGGCACTCAGGATAAAAATAGATACTACATTTGAGTTAGTTTTGATTGACCTGAGTCAAAATCTGGGAGCAGCATGCAACTTGTCTCTGGAATGAATGGCAATTAACTCAAATTAGTGATGATCCTCCTCAGGAAAAAACATTATCTCTGAATCTCCACAGGTACTGAACCTCAGACAATGGGCTTGTAGGTTTTTAAAATCCCAGGATAAGAGGCTTTGTCCTGGGAGAAATCCAATGTATGTTTTTATCCTTAAATTATATTCTGCATGACTGGAATGTATCAATAGTTTAAGACCATTTTTTGCATTCCTAGAGAGATGTAAAGCATCTTTTAGTACAATTCAAATGAGGTCTTTTATATGTATATTCACTTGCATGTCCATTCAACTAACATTGTAAGTTCCTTTGTTCATGTGAATAATATAAGAATAAAACAGAACAAAAAGCAAACAACTACAAAAAAACCTTAGCAAACACCCTTTGAAGATCAGTAATTCCAAGGTTTTTTTGACCAAGTTGCAAGTGTTGATCCACAGCTGAGGGCCCTGATGGGAAAAGCTCTACTGCCTCTTTCCTATATTGAAGGAGATCTGTTAATGATACCAAAGATGCTACAAATTAAAACAATAATTTAAAATGCTTAAATAATGGAAGCAAAGTTCTCATATTTAAAGTAGAACCATGTTCCCACAATTCACACAAAAGAACTAGTGCACAAGGAATGCAGATTTTAATATAGTACAAATTGAAACATTCATAAATTCAGTAAATAACTCTTTCTAACTATTTCTCATTAATTATATCTAATTGCACAGAAGGTCATCTTTTTTTTGTTTTGCTTTGTTTTTTGCTTTAACTGTCATAAGTGTTGTAGTTCTTTTGTAATTAGGTTTTAATGAAGGGTGGGAGGAGAAATCTTTTTCCACACTTTTTATTTTTCTTATTATATAACTAAAAACATACTCTGAAGAATGGGAAACCTTACAAAGAATATCCAGCTAAGACTAAATACAGAACTGCTCTAAATGATTTCAGTGCCAACCTCTGTAAAATGAATAAATGACTGCCACATGGTGCAAATCCACTATTTTCAGCCAGAACATTCAAAATAAAAATTTCCTTTTTTTTTATATTAATTTCACCTATTCAGTGTCAGATGAGCAGGAAAAATGTTTTTATGAACATGATAATAGCACAATTATACTACTCAGTATCCAACAAATTGAAAAAAAATTATATTCACTATTTTTCTTTCCAGTTCTATGACACATTTATTTTTTTAAGGAAAAGCACTTTCATATTAGCTGTTGTATTTTGTGGTTGCGATGATTAAAATGGGGCTATGTTGATTTCAATCAGTTTATGCTATCAACAGAATACCTAGTTATGGTCATATCTTTTTTAAATTACATCACTTCCACTTCCTCACATTTGGGTTCTACTGATCTTATCTGTGACACCCCTTCCACACACATGCACACACCAGACCCTTGGTACATCTCTCAAGGGGCTACCTGCTCACAAGACATCCTTCATCTACCCCAATAAAATTCTTCAATCTCTTAAACTGCTTCTGGCATTTTAAGTGGTTTAAGATCTTAAGTTGTTTTAAGGACTTATATCAATTGAAACTATTAAGCAGCTTTAAGTAATGATATGGGACCAGCATCAGTCTATACTCACTAAATGTTTGTGGATCTGGGCAATTCCTGCTGTTATATCAGTTACAGTAGTTTACCCCAAGCCTGCTTTTATTTCTTTGGATTGGTAAATGCCATATAGAATTAACAACTTGTGAACTGCTGAGTATTAAAGAATGTAATGCAGAAAACAGAATGTGAGTCTGATCTCCTGGCTTAGATACAATTCTGGTCTTGTATAAAGATTGTACTCTGGTCTACCTCATTTATTATTTCCCCTGGGCAAAATTCCTCAAATACTGTTTTAAACAAACATTCGGGGCTGGGCTGACATTGATATGTTTAAGTACTTTGTTGCATTATGACAGACAGGAATATAGAATGACTTTAATAGCAATGGGGGAAAGGCTTGTAGTAGATAAGGACAATCTACGTTTAGATAGTATGAGCAAGGTAGCTATAAAATTTCCCTCCCTCTCTCATCCACATCTACAGAAACTGTAGGATCCATTCAACCACTTTTGGAGTTTTCAGAGATTCCCTAGAGAGGAAAAACAACCTGAGCTTGGCTCCTTTCTTGCATAGTCCACAGGATCCACTTGCCAGATCCTGAAAAAGGCAGTGACTGAGGCAAGTCCTAGGAAGCACAGCTCTTTTATAAATATAATGCCATGGGCCCAGTAGTAGATCACTGAGGGTCAGAGCCAGAAAAGATTATCCTGTGAGAAAATTTGTGGATGTGGTCTGGATGGGTGATGGAATACCATAACCCACTTCTTGAATTGAATAATTAGGTAGGAACTACCTAGTAGGCATGAATGAGAGGTAGTGACTAGGGCAGCAGCCCCAGGCACCTTCTTTGTTGTGAGGGAAAAGTTGACTGCACTATAGAAATCAGCACAGTGGCAGCTGGCACTGTCCTCTGCATCAGTTGCCCCAAGCACAGAGCAATGCTGCTATACCTTTGGAGTTATCTTCAAGATGATTTTTTTCTCTTTCATAGATTTTCCTATGATAGAGAAAATATACCATTTAGGCCATGGTATTTACACAAAGCATTTCAGTTATTTCAAAGTAATGAACTGCATTTTATTGAAGCCCTGGAATTTAAAGCGATGCTGAAAATTCTCTTGGCAGGAGAGGCAGGAAGCCTACCAATCTGCCCATGGAGAGGTAAGACTGTGTAGAGGCAAAAAATACACTAAAAGAAAGAGGATTTAGGAACACTATCAGGATAGTGTCCTAATTACTGTTTCCTACCTCTTTATTTTAAGCTTTAAAATTCAATGCCTGTTTGGTCAGATACTTCCATTAATAATGAAAGTGTTCACTAATCTTCCCTCTAACTGAATGTCAGATTCTGGCCATGTTTTATAGCCAGATTCTGTCACCATTTCTAGATTTTTACTTTCTTTCGTAAACAGCTTTTATTTGAACTTATTCATACCCTCTTACCATCCCAAGAAAAAGGTTTCTTGTAAACAATGCCTAAAAATATTTGCAGAAACAATCTATAGAAAAGCAGGATGCCCCATTAACCAGACCACAAAAAATATTGTATTTTAAAATCCACTAAGAGACTGTCTTTAACTGTGATTAACGTTAAACCTAAGGAAGCAGAAATAGCCAGGGTTTTTTACTTCTTATATCTATACATTGAAAATTCTGCTCTTATAAATATATTCATTTTGTAGCTTTTATAACTGGCAACTATGTTGTAACCAATTGTGTCAAGCAGATATTTGCTTGGTGAATTAAAAACAACAAGGTATCTAGATCTTTCTAGGTTGATATATTTTGAAACTGAATTATTGGCTAAGAAGTATTTAGGATATGCTACACTATATAGAATACAATTGTGTGATTGTGATACAAGTTACTATGGAGCTGCAATTATTTTTCATGCCATTAACATATAGCTATTGTTTGCATGTTTATTTTGTTTTGCTTTGATTGTGTCAATTGCTAAGTCTTATAATTCTGTCCATGGTTTGCTATATTTCACCTCATAGATGACCAAAGTGCAGCTTGCAACTAACTCTGAGTGGTTAATTTTGAGTTACACAACTAAAGTGTAGGAATGATTACTACCTATTACTTCCTCTGAACATTTGAATGAACCAGTTATAGGAATAGGGAGACTGTCTACACATCTCTGGAAGGTATTCCTGTTCCTGTAATGGGTGCACTTATGCAGCCAGAGAGGATATTAGAATTTCTCTTACACATCAGTCATAATTGGGTCCCAAACTTAACTTTCGTTGGCCACCAGGTGGAAGAATTCTTCCCCATGCATATGCGAACAAATATTTTCAGAATAACTAAATTAGAATTTATAATTGTACTAGGCCAGGTCTACACCTGAGACATTTTTCCAATATTACAGTATCTACTGACATTTGTGACATTTTTATACCAGCAAAATCCCTAGCAGAGATTCAGCTATGCTGACAATTTCTATTTATCAAATTGAAATAAGATATCATAGCAAAATGTTTTGTTTGATGGTATATAAGCTGCCTCTAAACTAGAGGTAGAAAGATATAGAGACATAAGTAAACGAGTAAATCTTTTCTTGGCTTTAGATAAAGAAAAACTGAAGCCTAGATATTTGGAAGATTTGCACCTTAGGTTATTAGTGATATCATTATTATTCAGGCCCTTTGAGGATCAGGGCAAAATCATCCAGATTACAGAAAAATAAAGACCTGAGTTTTCTAAAGGTACAAAATCAAGCCAATTAAAAACTTGAGACGGCCCCTACACAGAAGAGAAGTGGAGTAAAAGGCAAAAATATTTTTTTCCTCATTATTTTTTCCTTTGTAGATCGATTTATAAAATGTTTGGAGAATGCTGCACATTTGCATGCTTGTGTGTAATTCAATTACTGTAAACTAGGCATCCAAACTATCAGTGTGATGTCATATCAAAAGTAATAGGAATTCATGTCATACTAATAAATACAGCATTTGTCTTGACTGCAACCTTAGGGGATAACCAGAGATGATAATAAGAAAACTGACAGATCCTTAATTTAGAGACACATTTTTATTAGTATTCACTACTGCCAATGTTCTAATACATCTAAACTGGGGATTGCTGCAGTATAACACTTTAATGGAGACTTTTACTACAGCAGTTACCAAATCCACAATATTTCTGCATATGCTGAATTACTTGCATATCTAGTTTGAGAGAAAATAAACACTCAAAAGTGGTAATGTGATCCCTAAGTCTTCCATGTTATGAGATTTTTTTCTATATGGTCTTCCTTCATACCAAGATATGTTATATGTCAAACATTGCAATAATAGGTCTCCTCTCTTACCTGGAATTAACTCATATTGGTAATTTATGTTATATGATACATGCATACACCTAGTTTTTCCAAGAGTAAATTACATTTACTACTTTCCCAATTTGGGAAGGGAAAGTTCTAAGTTGTACTTTCACTCAAAAAGGCCAATAAGGTACATTTTCATTTCAGAGTACTATGCTAAGCTGTTAGTTTAGTGATGCAGCCAAGCTTTCAGTTTAAAGCTACCACTAAAGTGAAATGGCATTGATTATACATGGAGTGTTCTAAGTTGATCTACTTAAATGAAACCTGAAAAAGAGAAAGAAAAGAAATGTACGCAACATGTTCTAAATTTCTAATTACAAACACTCTTAAATTTTAAATATCTACATTCTCTTAGAATTTGCCTCAAATGCTAGAACTTATTGGGCTGTATGAAATTAAATGCATTTACAGTTTCAAGCTACAGCTGGCTTTGTATGATGTGAGTGCTAAATTTCTGATCAGTATATATCAGGGAAAAGCATGTTTTTCACACCTGAAAAAGTAAAATAGCTGAACCATAAGTAAAAAGGAAACAGCTGAGTTGATTTTGCTTTCTTCCTAAAAATAAAAAATAAAAACCCAGAACATACATGGTTGAAACTGATCATGTAAAATGTCATTTGTTTGAAAATGGTAGTATCAGGAAGGGGAAGTTTAAAAAGGAATCCATCTTCAACTGTGGAACATTGTTCAAAATCTGAAGCAGATGGTATTAGTCAAACTCAAACTGACTTGTCATTTTCTATGGAGAAGAAGCAATGACTTCAAGGAAAATATGTAGTCTGTAGTCCATCTGAGTTATAACCAGCCTTGATAACTGGGACAGTGAGGGGTTATGGGTGTTCTTTCCATTGCTTGTGGCTAATGAAGACCAGCAAAGACAAGATAGAGATCACTGCTGGGTGACTGAAATCATATTAACTTCTACAAAACTACTAAGATACTCAAGTTAGATACCTGCTTTAATTATCTTTCTAAACCAAACCTACAGAACATTAACCCCACTTAGAACCAATAACAACCCACTCATAAGTCAACTGCACAGTCTAGCTAACAACAAGTTCTTTGAACCTTTGCTTAAACCAGTATTTGATAAGTATTAACTTATACAGAATATAGATATTATAAAAGAAAAACAAAATATCTGGAAAATAAGATGCATATTCTGTTATAAGGTCAGCAGAGAGTACAGGTCAGGGGCCAAGGTTAGGGTCTGGGATCGCTGGAAGCCTGCATCCAGGATGGGCAGAGGATGTGTGGCTGTGTGGGTGAGGTGAAGGATGGGGCAGTAGCATGAGTGGGGGATCAGGCAAGGGATGGGCCATCAGTGTGGGTCAGGGATTGGGAGTAATCATATGGGGGATGGGAAGGCAGTGCAGATAGGGTATCAGATCAGGGATCGTGCAGCGGATGGGGCAGCAGTTTGAGTGGGGAATAGGGTGGCAGCATGAGTGACTGGTACCTCCTAAATCTGGAGGCGGCACCCACAGAAGCTGCTGATAGCAGCGGCCCTGTCAGGGGGGCACCAGCCTACCAACAGTATCAATGTCAGTTGTTGGGGCACCAGCCACATTGGGGGGGGGGCATGTACAGCCCCATGCACTCCCTACCAGTTGCCTATGGGGAGCAGGATGTTGGTGGAGATGGGGCAGCAATATGCACTGTTTTCCTGTCTCCTGGCCTGCACTGCTTCCCCATTCCTGACTCACACTGCTGAAACATCCCCTGACCTGCACTGCTGCCTGATCAGCAACATGAAGCAAAGGATAAGGCAATAACACATTGGGGAAGGGGGCAGCAGTGCACAACAGGGGATAGGGAAGCAGCATGTTGCTGCCCCATCCTTTGACATGCCTGATCCCCAGGCCCTGACCTTCACTGCTGACCAGAAGCAGTTGCATCAGGGAATGCAGCAGCAGCAGCCACAGTGTGGATCAAGGGACGAGGCAGCAGTGCAAGTTGCTTTCCCATCCCTTGACCTGCACTGCTGCAGACCAGAAGTGTGAGTCAGGGAATGGAAGAGCAGTGCATCGGGGGATGGGAGAGCACAGCCCATGGGGGATCAGGTCAGGGATGAGGCAGTGGCCAAAATGGGGTTTCAGGCATCAGCAAGGGTTGGGGATCAGGTTTGGGGGACAGGTGGCAGGGTGCAGGAAAGGCAAATCAGAGGACATATGGGGGTCAGGTGGAAAGGGCACGGGTATGGGGGCAAGTGTTGGGGAGAAAGGTGCTAGGGTCAGGCTGTCTGCCCTCCTGTGATTAGGGACAGCTTTAAGACAACCCCCCAATCACTGGAGTCTGTGCATGGAACATTATAACAAATGTATAGTCTTCCATGTATAGAATCTAGTTACTGGGGGGTTGTTTTAAAGTCAGGGTCATCTTGGATTCAGTTATATATGGTATTTACTTCATACTCTAACACAGATTTGAAGTACAGCTGATATCCTATCAAGAACTTCATGAAGCCCTCCATTTTGAAAACATTATACCTGTAGAGGGCAAAATTATTAGCTGTGTGTCTATTTCCTCAATCACAGAACATATGTTTTTGCTCTTAGCAGTATATGTAGGCATCCTAAGAGGCATGAGGAACATTTCCTGGAAAACAGTTCCAAAGGCAATAGAAACTGCTTCACTGGAGTGAAAGCTGATAGGGGTGTATGAAATGAGCCGTATTTGATTTGGATTCAGATTCGGCCTGAATTAGGGACAGTCATACCTGCATGGGTTAAAATGAATAAGGCTCATTGGCAGGGCTGTGTGAAACAACACTGTTTTGTTTCAACTTCTGTTTCAGTGGACCAGTATTTCACTTTGAGTTTAGTTTCATTTCAAAAGCACTGTTACATTTCATTTCATCGAAACAGTTTTGATTTCCCACCGGGCAGGGGAACCCAGCAGCTTGCATCCTGGTAGAGGTGGGCAGGGGCCTACATTCCGCCCACCTCTACTGCGCAAGGGAACCCAGTGGCTTGCAGCCCAGTGGAGGGAAGAGGGGCACAGCCCCAGGGCTGCGCTCTGTCTCCCTCCACTGGGCTCAGCACCCAGCAGCTCACAGCCCCCTGGAACTCAGCCCGGTGGCAGGAGGCAGACTGCAGCCCTGGCTCTGCCCAGTCCTGCCACTGGGCTGAGCTCCACAGGGCTGGTGAAGCTGATCAGAGTGCAGCCCAGCAGTGGGAGACAGGCAGAGCCTGCAGTGCACTCTGATCAGCTCCGCCAGCCCCAGGGAGTGCAGCCCAATGGTGGAAGGTGGGGAGAGGCAGGGTTGCACTCCAGGCTGAGCCACATGGGGCTGCACAGAGCCACTCGGAGTGCAGCTCTGGCTCTCCCATGCCTCCCACCACCTGGCTGCTTCTTTGAAACTCAAAACATTTCGAAACTTTTGAAACATTTTTCCTGGCCTTGTCTCATTTTGTGGTTGTTTTGAAGCCCTCTGCTTCATTTCAATTTCACTGTTTCAAACTCAAAACAAGTCAAAATAGCATCAAAATAAACAGCTAGTAAAATTTCACACAGCCCTACTCGTTGGCATACAGGCAAACTTTATCCTGTTTTCTTTAGAAGGTAATATTTTGCTGCCTGTACTATGGCTCTTTCGTCCTCCTTGTTATCATCACACTCACTGAGCATCCTCAAGATCTGTTCCTCATCAGTGTCAATGTTGCATATTTATTAACTCAGGGGGGTTGGCGATGCTCGGAGCCAGCCCTGGCAGGGGTCAGGGGGTCTCAGGAGTGCTGGTGTGGGGAGGGGCCAGCCACATCATTGTTCAGGGGACTGGGGGGGCTGGCAGGGGTTGGGGAGGCTGGGGGAGTGTCCCCCCAACAGTCCTCCTGACCTCTTACTCACTGGCACTGGAGCCCTGGTACTGAACACGTGGCCTGGCCCATCGTGTGTTTCAGCACCAGGGTGAGGGCCAAGCACTCCATGGAGGACGCAGCCTCTGGTTGCCTCTGGGTCACTGACTGTGCCCTGCTCCACTTTTTTATACTTTGGTTTTTTTAGACCCATGGATATCCAGGGATCAAATTTTCTCCCTGTGCTGCAAGTTTGCAATGCAGGGAACATTTTTTTATTCCTGCACATGCCTGTTGCCCTGCCTCAAAGAAGTTTGAGGTGGGCCAAGAGGCACATGCATGCTCGTGTGGATGCACCCAATGAGGCTCATCCTGTACAACGTTCATTGCAGGACTTGGGACCTCAAACAACAACAATCAAACAAAATCTAGCATCATGTAAGCACAAAGTTAAAAAAACACAAATAACTAAACATGAAGGTGACTAAATGAACCTGTTACTTATTAATAGTTTCTTAGTATTAACAAATTACTTGGTATACATGCTGGAGCATCAAACATTTCTTAAGCCTTGGGCCCCACTTCTGTATTTATAGATACCTAAGACTCATCTGGCAGGCATAAAAATACATACACAATCAAATTAAATATTACTTTCCAATCACAGCTGGACTTACTATTTTTGGAGGTTTTGCCAAAGGCAAGAAAAGGGAAAAGAAATAACCTTATTTTCCTGCTTCATGAACTATGCAAAGATAGTCAAACCCTGTTCTTATTTAACTGAAAGGGGACAAGGATTGAACACAGCGTGGAGTATGTAAGACATTATTGAAAACATCTAATATCAGCGGGGTTTGCTTTTCAACATGAGCGTTAAAACTCACATAAATACTACTTCCTATCAGCTATAATTGGCATCAAGTTTTATCTTCATTGTATCATCATGATAATTGTAACTTTACATTTATACTGTGATAGTACCTAAGGCTCATCGTCAGTTTGATTCATGTCCCAAAGATGTTACAATTTAAAAAAGAACTGCCAATCTACATGGTATAAAATCTGCTTAGTGGGAACCTATCCGATATATCCTACACCATAAGAGATTTCACAAAGAAACAAGTGAAAATTAAAAGCAAGGATCCAATCCTACTTTTGTTATTAGTGGTGATCAGATTTATCAAGTCAGCTGCTGTGAAACTGGGGTTTCCAGCAAAACTCAGAAGTCTGGAAAGCATATTCCATATTAGAAATACAGAAGTATTCTTGCTACTGAACTGTTTTGGTGTTTCCACCATTAATTATTCAGTTTTGCAAAAAATACAATTTAGCTTCATCCCAACTCTGAATGAAAGGTTAGGTGAAATGTTAGTAGTTCTAATTCAAGTTAGGTTTCAATTGAACTTTTTCCAAAAATTTGAAATTCTAAGCACAACTGAATATCTCCCAGCAAGGTCTAAATAAAAAGTTTTGAGTTAGGATGAAAAGCACAGACAGAAGTGCAGCTCCCAGGTGTAACACATGGAACTTTACAGAAAGTGCCATGAGTTAAATCGATCCTGCCAATCCAACAGACATCAGCTATTGGGTATGTAGGGTGGGGGATTGAGCTCTCTGCAGCCTCTTCCTCTAGTTTTCCACCCCCCGCCCCCAGCTCCCTTTCTGTGAAAAGGAAAAGGGAGAAGGGAGAAAGCAGGGGAGAAAGATCTGTTCTGGGGTTTTCCAAGCCATGCTGTAATGCAAGGGGCGGATTGTAGCCCTCCGCATTGGAGGTGCCCAGTCTACTCACCCCATCCTCCAGTGCCAGTTGGGGAACAACCAGAACAAGTTCCTTCTACCCCCTCCCCCCATTCTGAAAGCAGCACTGGGAGCAGTGCTGTGCTGTTTCAGCCAAGCCCTGATCCTGGCACATGCAGACACAAGTTAATGTAGGTGCTTTACCTTGAAACACCTTCATCTGAGCCCCCACTAATGTGGGTTCAGATTGTCATGGGATCAGACCCCTTTAAAGTACTCTTCAGCCATGTGTTTGGCCATGGCTGTATAGAGCTTTCGGGGTCAGGTAAGGAAAATTTGTCACTTTTGTCTGAGCCTGAAGAGCTAGAAGAATGGCCTTAATTTTTGGTTGTTATTGTGTTAATTTTGTTTCTTAATTTTTTTTGTCAAGAGAGAGGGTAGTGCTGGGAGGCAGATAGGGTTGGAGAGAATAATGAAACAATAAATCGGTAGGTACATAAAAGCTAATCCAAGTAATGGGATAAGACTCCCAAGACACTATTTAGATCAGACTTAATGCCATACAGAAACAAGAAATGTTTTATTTAATTTGTGTGCATACTCCCTCTCCCTCCCCCGCCCCCCATACATGCAATGACATTCATGTCATACATTGCAGGATTGCAGGGCCATTTTTTATAGAAGGGTGTTCAATGCCCAATGTTAATAATCTTAATACGTTTAAATAAGACTTTTTATAAATACAATTACTGTGCATACTACTCACTTCACCACTCAAACTGACTCCTGTTGAAACAAATGCAACATTCCAAACCACCAAACAATTTTGTAGAGCCACTGTTTGTCAAAAAATCAACATGCTTCAGAAATGTGTGAGGTTTTCCTGCCAGAATCACATATGTGAATGGCCCTGCATTGGCAAATTTCAGTCTCACATCAACAGATTTCTATATTCAAAAATAGCATGACTTTTAAGCTTGCTGTCTGATAGCCCTGCACAATTAGAATATGAGCTCCATGTATGCTGTTGGAAAAGGAAGATTCACAGATTTCTTGTTGAACTCCATCCTTGCTTCTAATGCTAAATTCCTGTGAAGATACAGAGGCTTGGTACAAACATTCACTTCTACAAGAAGTATCTTCTTCCAGTAGAAAAATAGCCAAGGAACTGGACTGCACAGACATTCCTCCACCCCCATGACTAGAGAGCTTCAGAGGTGATCTCTCCAGTCAAGGGACAGTAGAGGGATGTTTTCTACGCTACTCTGACCCATAAGGCAGCCCATTAACTGACAGCCTGTGGTCTCACCAGCCTGGGAAAGGGGAAGACTGTCATGTGGCAGCTGCTGAAAAGCCACAACTGCCTTAAACAGCCCCATGAGTGTTCTAGCTCCAGGAGAATGACCCCATCCTGCAAATTGGGTTGTTGGCCACTGAGCTGATGCACGGTGAGCTGCCTCATTCCGCACTGATCCTGGCTCACCCAGAACAGTGAAGGCTAGGCAGGGGAAGTTTGCTGTGGCAGAGCTGGGTTCAGGGTAAACCTCCAGTGTCAAGGTCCTAGGCCCTCTGGCTTTAAATCACTGCCCCTGCTGCTCATCTGGGTGGATGCAGAAGGAAGCCAAGATGGCAAAGAATCAAACTTGCAAGCATGGTTACCATCCATGTCAGCTTTTCAATCACTGCTCTGTCACTCAGCAGAGCACAGGGTGAAGGCAAGTAGAGGGCAGCTGGTCAAGGGTTGGACTTGCAAGCATGGCTCACTGTCCTCATTGATTAGTATAGCAGGAAATTAAGAAGGGGAAGCAGGCAGGGGCAGCAGGTCCTGAACTCAACTTCTGGTGGCTCAGAGCCAAGCGGAGGGTATGGTGTAGGAAAGCCCCTACCTGCATCTCACACGGGGAATTGTGGTTTAACACTTGTGAATGCCTGGTGAGTGATGGCTTAAGAATGGTATTTAAATATTTGCTTTTTGAGAACTGATGTATAAGTATATGTATATGCATTAGAATGGTTCAGGGTGGGCAGCAGGGGGTTAACTGATTTTTGAAAACCTGGGTCATGCACACAGTTTCACACAGCCTTTGAAGCAGATGATTGGTTGTCTAGCATAAGAAGGGCAATGGATAGACACATAGCCTGAGAACTGAGGGTGGGGAGTGGGGGGAGGGGAAGTATGTACCATACTGTTCCATAACATGAGATAAGGTGGCACCAGCTCACCAGGCCCCAGAGCAGGGGGCCAGAGTTTTTCAGTTTTGGGGGAACAGACCAAATTAGGAAAGGTCCCAGGAAGACCAAATTAGTATGTGTGCATGTGATGAGCTATGTGAACAGTGTGACAAACACAAAGAGACCAATCAGTGATAACCACAGATGAAGAGTCATCAGGAGGGAAGAACACAAAAGGACTTTAGAGCAACAAAGGGTCCCTCCTCCCTGTCTTACCTGGATCCTCATCCCCATACCCTGGCAGGGTGCCCGAGGCCACCATGGACAGAGGGTACACCACCAACTCATCTCATCCACCCCACTAATAGGGGGGAGGGCCCTTGGCTTCCCACCTCCCGGCCGCTGACATGCTGACATCTGACACCTAAGAGAAAGCGTCAGACTGAAGACTGCATCCTGGCCAGATGTACTTTGATTCTGATGACACCCTTAAATTCGGTAGATATATAGAATCTTCCTATTGTTTATATTGTTTATTTTCTGTTATCACTGTGTATCAATAAATTTGCCTATTATTGAGTGGAAAGGTCATGGTCAGTCTGAGGGTGAGTCCTCCCCCCAGAACAAAGCATCTAGGTCCTAAATCCAGAGCCAACAGTGACAACAACATTAGTTTTCATGTCTGATCTTCCAGACTTCATTAACAGCTTTGGTATTTCTCATTTTTCTTGATTGGTCTTTTTTTTTATCCCATGTCCCCTATTGTTTGTGATAATAATAATTACTGTAAAAAACAACTATAATGTTTCCTCCATTGCAAGTGATGACTACTTCAAGTGTGGATAGCTGGAGGAAACCAACCAAAACACATACATAAGAAAAACAGTCCAGTCCCTTTTCATGGTAACCTTAGCATAAATAACACAGGGATAATGGCAGATCATCTACAAAGATTTGCATTAAAAATAATTTAAAATTAGACTTGTAAATCTACACGTAGGCCCCTAAATCAATGGCCAGATTTTCAAAACTGACCAAGTAAAAGTCCTGGTTAAATGGGAATACCCCCCCACTCCAAAGTCCCAGGTCCAAAACTAGCAAGGTTGGAACAATTAAGAGGTAGATCTAAAGGTTAGCGTCTGTCAGTCGCAGGAATCTGCCAGAACTGATCCCTTCAACTGGAGCAGTGAGGAAACCAGTGGAGTCCATCCTTTATTTGTCATTAGTAGAGGAAATTAAATGCAGAAAATATAACCTCTATGGAACCATCTAGCTGCTTTTTTTCTGAAAGAAATTGAGTGGGTTTTCAAGGGCCACTCTGAATTAGCTATTTCTTTTTAAGAACTACTAGGTCTCTCTGACCTCTACTTGAGTACCCCACAGGGTTAATGTGTTAATTAAACCAAGATATTCTACTCCATACAATATTAATTAAAATGAAAAACTACAGATGGTGTTTAACAACAACTCAGTCTCAACAGCAGCTTTCAGTCACTTTACTTAAATCAAACATATCATACAGTTGGCATGAAAATCATATTGTGTGAATCAAACACATCTGGCAAATGACAGGCTTTCACTTGAAAATAAACTATTGCTATTATTCATGCAGATGCATTTTACACTATTTGATGTACAGATTTCATCTACTGCTCAGATCTGGAAAGAAAAAAACATCATGAAAATTAACAACAAATTCCAAAGAAAAAAATGATGCTCTGCCTTCTCTTCTGATATCATAAGTAGATCAGACAATATTGTTGTTCCTACAATGTGGTTTCATAAATTGATAAAAGAATGGAAAGAAATAGTTTTTTAATTAAATAGTGTTGAGAATGAGCAAATATGATATCATGTTGCTAAACAGTGATGCCTTATCATGCAAAAAACAACCAATACTCTTTGAAGTCAGTGAAATTACCTCTTGAGTAAGGCAATGCTCAACTTTTTTTAATTGAACACAATTATATATGTTATGCCATATAATGTCCAATCTGCTAAACCAGGAATTCTGCAAAATCCAGGAGATTTTTCATTAAATTCAAGATGAACTTACTGTGGACTCTACTGGGGCTTTGCTTTTGTAAGAGCCACTAATCTCATAGCCAAGGAGGATTGAAAAAGTTTACAATGGCCTGCTAGCACTTATGCCATAGGCATTAAGTGATATATAGATACTCATTTATGCATGCATTGCCCACCTTGCTCTTGGAAGAAAAAAAAAAACAGCTGAAGTTGAAAGAAAGAAGAGAAAATGTACTGTCATTAGAGCATGGACTATATACTGTAGGGGGTCAGAACACAGGATTCTTCATGAATACAAAGACAATTTTAAACATATATCATTCATCATATATTCATTGTTTTTAAAAAATGCACCCAGTTACATATTTCAATGTGCACTGTGCATAATTGAAAACACTGGTGATCAGCTTTCTCACTCTCAGAATTCAAAGGGGAAGCATTTAGATGAAAGAAACCTTGTTTACTGTCCCTTGTGTATAGTGACATCAAATAGGAAGAAGCAGCGGCAGTTCCCCTCTCTTCCCTTAGTAGAAACAACTGTCTCACTTCAATAGTGAATGTGATATTTGCATTGCTGACAGCATAGCATTGAAAAAAAGAATGGGCTTTTCTTATCTTGTTAAGAACTATTTGTACTGGGCTAGACTAATCATGTAGTTTAATACATTGACTTAAAATGGTTGTTTCAATGCAAAAGAAACACAGTAAAGTTTCCCTCATTTTTATTGGTACTTTTCCTTTTGTTTTTCATTAGATTGATGTGTATATCCATAAATTGGTGAGATTAAGTCAGTGATCAAATTTTTTGCACCAAATCCAACTTTAGGGGAAAAACAATCCTACAATGTATGATTATGTTTATGATAATGGAAGTTTGGCAGCTGTACCAAACATTGTCTTCTATAGCAAAATAACTCTTCTCCTGTGTGCAGAAGAACCTGAGCTGTAACTCCACTGAGGAGAAGCACATATACTGATGAGCACAGGAAATGAAAAGAACATATGCAAGCTTTTCATTGTTAAAAACTGTTTCATCCAAGAAAGCTGTACTGTCTTCAAAAATACCACGTATGACATGATATATAAGAGTTCAAAGGAACAGATTCTGTAAACAAAAATACAATGTGACTGCCAGAAAATTAGGAAATCAAATTCCTCTCTTCCTAAAAATCTCTTAAAATTTGACCAATTTTTTCTCAACACATTTGACAAGATCAGAGATTATGCAAGCAATTTACCTTTACTTATAAAGGATGTTAGATTTTACCAGCCTCTGATAGTAAAAGTTAGTCATGGGAGGATACAGACAGTCTATCATATTCCTGAAATAAAGTGGGGACAACTCTACTTCAGAAAGTACAGAACACTGCCAGGAAAGCAACTAGTTTTCATATTATTCTGCCTTATAGGGATCTTCCTCACTGAAAATCTGAAAATCCCAAGGTAATATGGGAGGAGGTGGTCACAAAAATGATAAGAGCTCACTATTCTAAAGGAAGGAAGTGGTGAGAGTAGAAACATAAGGATAAGAGAACTCAGAAATTGGGACGTGCTGTCTCCTGGAAGGATAATCTAGGAATGAAAGGACTATGGGAAAGTAGTTTCTGGAAGAGACCATTATGGTAGAAAAATAGGAACTATAATGCTATTCTAGAGGCCATTATGGATAGTTCAGGAATTGTTTAAAAACACATAGAAAAGTAATTAGTTTTCATGACTAAGGATGACTATAAAGAAACAGGACAAGCATCCTGTTATAAGCATGGGGGGATATAATCAGAGAAGCTGGGACTCAAAATGAGTTATAACTCAAGGGACAGAAAAACAACATGAAAAAGCTCAGTACGAAACAGATGCAAGACAAAGTTTAATCTATTACTTAGTAAGGAAAAAGAACAAGTAACAGATGATACAGAGAAAGCTGAAGTATTCAGTGTATCAGAGAAAAAGGTTTGTTGTGATGAGATACTTAGCAAAAGTAACGCCAAAGAGACAGGAGGTTCTTGCCAGAAACGAAAGAACAGGTTAAAAAATATTTAGATAAATAGATTTCTTCATGGCACTGGAGTCTGTTGAAATTCACCCTAGAGTACTACCTGAAGCAATCTCTAAAACGTTAGTGATTACTTTTGAGAATTCATAGAGAGTGAAGTTCCCAGAGAACTGGAGAAAGGAAAACTTAGTGCCTATCTTTAAAAAGGAAATTATACACCAGTCAATCTAACTTCAATCTTTGAAACAAGTCAGGAACAAGTCATTAAGCAATTCATTTATAAGCTTCTAAAGGATAATAAGATAATAAAGACAGTCAGCAATAATATATCAAGAATAAATTGTATCAAGACAATCTATTGTTTTTTCTTTGACAAGATAACCGATCTAGTGAATGTAGTATAAGCATTAGATTTGATGTATCTTCATTTTAATGAGACTTTATACTGTACTCATCAGAAAAGTAAGGAGAAGTGGTGTATATAAAATCATTGGTGGATGCATAATTGTAAAACACAATGCAGAAAACGTGTCAACGGCTCACTGTAAGATGTGGAGGGTATTTGAAGTGGGATCTTCTAGGTGTCTATCTTAGTCCTGGTTCTATTCAATATTCCAATTAAAACCCTGGGTGGGAAATAGGGTATGCTTAAAAAATGTGGGATGACACCAGCCTGGGAGGGGTCAGAAGCACTTTATAAACAGGATCAGAATTCAAAATCAGCTTGACAAAGTGAATGATGGCCTGAAACCAGTAAGATGGATTCAAAAGATACGTGTCAATTTCTGCTTAGGAATAAAAAATCAAATGCATGCCATATGGGAAATAACTAATTTGGCAAGAGTATGGCAGAAAGAAACCCAGAGGTTTATAAAATGTAAAGAAAAGTTAAAAGGAATCGGGTGTCTTTAGTCTAAAAGAGGAGCCTGGGAGGAGCACAAGGAAACAGACTTCTAGTTGATAGAAAGGGGTGGCAAAAAGGACGATGATTGAATGCTCTCTCTGTCTGCAGGTGGTGGAGGGGAGAACAAGAAGAGGTCAATTTAATTTGCAGCAAAAAAAGATTTAGGTTAGATATCAGGAGCAGCTTTGCAATCATGAAGTTAGTGAATCTCTGGAAAAGATACCCCAAACATTATGGAATTTTCTTCACTGGAGGTTATAAAAAACAGGCTTTGTAAATCTCTGGCAGGGATTGTCTAGGTATAACGTTTGTGACAGCACATAAGGGTTTGGACTAGCTAATCCTGAAGTTACTTTTTTAAGATTCTAGGATTTTACTATCACAGTGTAACATAAAAGATGACTGACAGCATCTGACCAAGAATGGAACAAGCTGAGAAGTTGACCACCCTAGGGAAAAAAACAAAATAAGAATTAACAAATTATTTTCAATCCCAAACCTCCTGTATATTTCAGAAAACTAATTACTAGGTCTGTGTGAAGCTTTGGGTGCTGATTCAATTTAGAGGAGATTCAGCTTGATTTGGCAGCCGAATCTCCTTCAGAGAGCTTTGGAGATTTGGGTAGTCCCCACTCAACGCTGCAGGGAACCATGCCTATAAGTAGAGGGTAGGCAAGGAGGGGCTGGAGAAGGGGGGAAGGGCCCATGGTAATGTCCCCACCAGGCCCCATCCCCTGCCTGCTCCTCCAGCCCCCCGATTACCTCCACCCCCCACCCACTCTCCCAGCCGCATCAATGGCTGCCATGCCCAGCCCCAGCATCCTAGCTCTTTTTTTTAAAAAAAAAAAAAAGCCCTGTACTCACTGGCTCCTGCCAGGTGTGTGGGGGGTGATTCCTGCTGCCCCACACTGCCCTACACTGCACTGGGGGGGCTCTGCTACAAACTCCTATTCCCCACCCACTCTCCCAGCCCTGTCAATGGCTGACCTGACTGCCCCAGCAGGCCCGGATGAGCTTCACCTGAGATTACTGAGATAATTGGCCAGTGTCATGGCAGAACCACTGACATAGCTGTTTGAGTGCTCGTGGCACTCAAGTCAGGTCCCAGAGGACTGGAAAAAGGTAAATGTGGTCTCTGTTTTCAAGAATGGAGGAAAGAGGATCCAAGTAATTATAGGCCAGTCAGTCTCACCGCCATCCTTGGAAAGGTCTCTGAAAAGGTTACGAAGGATCATAATTGAGGGAGTCCAGCTGGAAAAATAATGCAGCATGGCAACCAGCATGGATCCATAGCAGGTAGATTATGCCTGACCAATCTGGTTTCATTTTATGACAGGCTTACAAAACACTTACACACAGGAATAAAGGTGGATGTTGTTTTCTTAGATTTTATCAAGGCCTTCAATACCGTATTGCATTCCATTCTCTTAAATAAATTAAGAAGCTGTGACGTAGGTGTTTACATGGTCTGGTGGGTGGAAAATTGGCTTAGTGGTCACACTCAGAGAGGGGTAGTAGATGGGTCAGTATCAACCTAGAAGGACGTGGGTACTCTTCAATATCTTCATCAGTGACTTTGATGTGAGTGTGTAGCATAGTCTGTCCAAGTTTGTGGACAATACTAAGTTGTGGGATGAAGTGCATATTCTTGAAGATAGGAAACAATTGTAGGCAGACCTGGACATGTTGCAAAAGTTCAAGGATGCAGTTCAACAAGGACAAGTGCAAAGTACTGCAATTCAGGCACAAAAATATCCAGCATACCTACTGGCTGCCAAGTGACCCTCTCAGCAGCACAGATGCGGAAAGGGATTTCAGAGTCATAGCAGACTCCATGATGAACCTGAGTCATCAGTGTGATTAAATCATCAGCAAAGCTAACTTCACATTATCATGCATCAGCAGATGCATGACAAATAGAACCAAGGAGGTGATCCTTCCCCTCTATGCGGCATCGGTCAGACCACAGTTGGAATACTGTGTCTACTTTAGGGTGCCGTACTTCAAGAAGGATTTTGACAGACTCAAGAGGGTCCAGAGGAGGGCCACTAATATGTTAAGAGGTTTATAGGACAAGCCCTATGAGGAGCAACAGAGAAACATGGACCTCTTCAGCCTCTACAAGAGAAGGCTGAGAGGTGATCGTGCAGCCACCTACAAATTCATTAGGGGGAGGCAGCAAGGGATCGGAGAGGCTCTGTTTACCAGGGTGCCTCTTGGGGTAACAAGGAACAATGGTCACAAACTGACAGATAGCAGATTTAGGATAAATATCAGGAAAAAATTCTCCATGGTAAGGGTGGCCAAAATTTGGAATGGGCTTCCAAGGGATGTGGTGCGCTCCCCTACCTTGGGGGTCTTTAAGAGAAGGCTGGATATGCATCTGACCCCAGCACTGTTTCCTGCCTAGGCAGGGCAGTTGGAATCGATGAACTGTTGAGGTCTCTTCCAACCCTTGCATCTATGAATCTATGAATCACTGAAGGCAAGTTTACCTAGGTTTTTCAACAGGGGGTATGCACTTGAGCAGCAGTTGTTTTCCCTGTTGCTGTGGGGAGAAGCACCATCTGTGGATACTTTCCTTCTGCCATTGCAGAGACAAGCACCCAGGGGTTAAGTCCTAACACCTGCTCACCTACCTGTCCATTTCTTTCTTAGTTAGGTCAATTCAGCCCACAGCCTGGAAAGGCTGCCAACCAGTGGCCCATTCAGCCAGTTAAAAAGAATTTCTAAGATACTGTCACTGTGAAATGATAGCTCCAATAACTCATTTTTAACAGAGACTATACCCAGCCAAGCACTGATATAGGAAAGATAGCAAGCTAAGAAAAAGGAAAGGCTGTTTTTATGAAGGAAGAATTGACAAAGGCTTTCAAAAACATTTTCAGATAATTCTAAAAGTACCTCAAGTGTTTCCATATTTGGGTTATACAGTTCCCTTTCCTTAATGACCTAGAAAATGGGAGGCTATATAACCAATACAGTGCACTAAATTTCATCAAACGGGCTGTGGAAGACCAGCCTATGGAATGGTTACATGGATAGGTTTGTGAGACGAGGCTGAACTCATTAAAAAAAAACAAAAAACTTAAATTCTGATCAAATCTTTAAATATTAAATAGTGACAAACTTGCATAAACATGATGTTGGTTGCTTCTCACCACTCCGCCAGAAGCTTGTGTTCTATAATAACAAAGTAGGCATTTACTTTCTGTTTGGAGCAATACATATATAAGGGTTCTCTTGTATTCCCATTGAACATGTGGTATCACAAATAATTAGTATATATTGCTTTTGCAACCAGACAGGAAAGATAAACTAGTTGTTTATTACTAATGACTATGGTATGCCAGGATAGTGATAATGCAAAGATATTTCTTGGGGAGTTTTGTAAGATAAGTAGACTTGTGGTCTTCAGAACATGACATATTTTCCAAAATTTAAAATAGATTTATTGGAGTATGAAACTAATATACTTTTTTGTTGAAATGGAAGAGAATAAAAAAATCAAAGTAGAGCCAAGAATCTGTAAAAGGCTTCAAGTGGTAGTTTCTGGATGCAAATCAAGCTCAGTATTTTTTGGGGGGAATGGAGATAAGAGAAAGGGTAGGGGGAAGAGAACCAGCAATCCACCTTAATAAAATACAAGCTTGTTAATTATGGACACTTTTGAAAATACAACTCTGTTGTGGCTGCTCCACTTTCTTAAGTGAAAGCCTGTTACTACTACTTTCTAATCTATATGAGATGGTGCATTATACAACCTCATAATTCAAAATTATAAGTATTTCATTTGAAAGACCTATTCCCTACATTAATGTCCTTACACAGGACAGATAAAAAGTTCTTATTTCCTTTGGTGGACAGAAAGCTGGTTGGAGCATCGAGTTTAGGTGGTAGTAAAAGCTCAGTGTTTAGTTGGCAGCCGGTATCAAGTAGAGTGCCCCAAGGGTCAGTATTGGGGCTGGTTTTGTTCAATGTCTTCCTCAATGACCTGGAAGATGGCATACAGTGTGTTACCTTGTGGGGTCAGGCCAACTCTCAGGATCTCAATATTGTGCTGTTAGACACGAGGGTGTGACACAATTGCACATATACACACACACATTATCAACTCAGGCATATACACATCCAAACCAGCCTAGACAGATGTATACCTAGCACCAATTCAAGCACATACACTATATACCTCAAAAGTTAGATATAGATCACTAATTTATATATCATGTACACCATGACATATATATATACTATACACACACACACACTCACCAGGTCACACACATGCACACATGAAAGTTCCTAACATGGATAGTACAGTGTGTATATGTGTGCTTGGGGAAAGTTTCAGGTGAGAGAGAGAGAGAGAGTTAAAGCATAGGGAGTGAAAGTTGCCAGAACCAGGATTAGAACCAGTAGACTACAGAGAATCTGGCTGAGAAACTGAGGCTTGGGTTTACTTAAGGTAGAATGGGCCTAGAAACTGAGGCAGACAGCTGAGATACTGGGGGAGGGAGGAGCAGATAAGTGGTGGCAAGGAGGAAACTGCCGGGAAAGAAACCGAGGTGCAAACCTGGTTGCTCAGGGGAAAAGGAAAAGGCAGTGGGGGGATAAGCCAGTGGCAAAGAAACAGGCGGTTTGGAGGCAGAGAGGAGCTCAGGACAGGTGTTGGAGGTGTCAGTGAGCCAGAAGCAGGAGAGGGAGAAATGAGACAGAAGTTAGAGGGTTGAGGAGCAGATATTGGAACAGGACCAAACCACAGTAAAGTAAAACCCAACTTAGAGGTCCAAATAACAGTTTTATTAAACAGACAACTCACTACATAGCCCCATGATGTTATTGGTTCACACACACACACACACACACACACACAGTGACAGTAGGAGAAAGAGACTCAGTGGAAGGGTTGGAGCCGAGATAGGGAAGAGAACCAGAGTCAAAGTCCTTGGTTGAAGAGGGGATGGGGGGTAACAGCTACGTATCTAGGCTGGAAAGAGGTCCTTGTCCAGTAGGTGTTGTCCAGTGGGGGGTCACCAGCAGGGCCTCTGGGTGGATAGGTGGTGTGGCATACTGCTGGTCTAAATGCAGAGGGTGTCCCAATGAGTTGGTCTTTACTACCCCTTTCTATGGGGCAGATTACCTCTGATCTTCTATGGGGAGGGCCTGTCCAGGCAATGTCAGTCCTGTGCCAGAGGGTTCCAGGTGTTGTTTCTAAGCATGTGCAGCCTGGCACAATAGTGGGTTGCTTCATTTTTTGTTTCTTGAATGCTGACGGGTGGTTCCAAGGGCTGGGTCGTTGGTCCAGGTATTGGTGTTGATGGTTCGGTCATTCAGAGGGATCTATTTTTAGACCTACTGCCATTGTCTCTCAAGCACCCTCATTCATCCCCATTCATTCAGGAATCAAGTTAGATAGGAGAGGTAGGTGTGAGTCATGGGTTACACAAGCAGTCCTAGGGACAGGGTGGAGACTTGAAAAAACAAAATGGAAACTTGACATGACTTATGCTAACTTACATGTGTAGGCTTAAATCATATAGTACCATTAAAACAGTAATATAAAACAGTAAAAACATCAATATAAACATAATAATTATACAATATAAAGAAGGAGAAAAAAACAAAACAAATAGAACTTTTTACCAAAATAAAATGCTGAAGCTTTTCCTATGTCTTATATCACTTATACTTATTTATAGCGAATAGAGAGGGAAAGAAAAAGTCAGAAATGATTGGGGAAGGGGAGGGAATGCATTTTAAAAGAAAAACAAAAGAAAAACTGGGGGGTTTGCTACAAGTACACCCTCAGCAAGTTTGCAGATGACTCCAAGCTGGGAGGAGTAGTAGATATATGGGAAGGTAGGGCTAGGATTCAGAGTGACCTAGGCAAGTTGGAGGATTGGGCCAAAAGGAATCTCATGAGATTCAACCAGAACAAGTGCTAAATCCTCCACTTAGGAAGAAACAATCCCATGTACCAGGACAGGCTAGGGGCTGGCTGGCTGGGCAGCAGCTCTGCAGAAAAGAACCTGGGGGTTACAGTGGACAATAAGCTGAATATGAGCCATCAGTGTGCCCTTGTTGCATTGTTAGAAGTGTTAACAGTGGGGCAAAGGAATAGATTGTTTCCTTCTATTCAGCACTGGTGAGGCCACATCTGGAGGACTAGGTCCAGTTTTGGGCCTCCCACTACAGAAAGGATGTGGACAAATTGGAGAGTCCAGCAAAGGTCAATTAAAATGGGGGATGAGGCACATGACTTATGAGGAGAGGATGAGGGAACCAGGCTTATTTGGTCTGGAGAAGAGAAGACTGAGAGGGAATTTAATAGCAGCCTTCAACTACATGAAGGAGGGTGAGGACTAGACTGTTCTCAGTGGTGGCAGATGACAGAACAAGGAGCAATAAACACAAGCTGTAGCAAGGAAAATTTAGGTTAGATATTAGGAAGAATTGTCTCATGAGGCGGGTGATAAATCACTGGAACAGGTTATCCAGAATCTTAATTCTTGGAGGTTTTTAAGACCCAGCTAGACAAAGCTTTGGTTGGGATGGTCTAGTTGATGACGGTCCTGCTCTGAGCAGGGGGTTGGATTACACGACCTCCTGAGGTTCCTTCCAATCCTAAATTTCTATGATTCTATGATATATATATACATACATCTTTTTTTTTTTTTTAGTGGCTCATTTCCAGTGAAAGTTCCATGAAAATAGCAAAATTTTGGCCCAGGATTTATTTTGCTTCCCAGTATAAAAGTGATGATATCTCCTAAGGAAGGCAGTATCTAGGTGAAGCAAAGAGATGTGTCACCAAGTCCAGACTAGTGTGGCTGTGTGGTATGTTGCACCGCAGAACTGTCTCCAGCACACATTCAGTTGTTCCCCATGTGGCAAGGGAACAGAACAGGGCGGGTGAAAGGGGTTGACTCCTGGATATCCAGGGGTCAAAAGAAAACCAAGCAAAAAAAAGTGGAGCGGTGCATGCATGGTCAGTATGTGCCACTTAAACGTGGAGCCTCCTCTAGCTCCCATCCAGGCTCCAAGCAGCAGGATTGTCACTGTTGCAACCCCAGGAGACCCCCCAGTACCCTAGGCTGCTTGAGCCAGTGCAGTGCTGGCCCCAGGCTCCCCTTACCCCACCTGGGGTAACCTACCATGCACCAGACCATGCATGGCACACGCGTTCCCCAGGGACAACTAGCAGCAGCACAAGGAGTCCCACTGCTTGTTGTCCCCAGGGAACCAAACATCCTTGCTCATGTGGATGCAGCTTGTCAATAAGCAGAGGTATAACTATCAGGGTTTATGCCCTAGGCAAACCCTGCTGGAAAATGGGGGTAGAAGCATCAGAGAAGAGAGGGAGGTAAACGTGGTGGGAGGGAAGTGACATGTCTTACTGCTCTGGAGACCTAGAGAGAGTTCCTG
This sequence comes from Caiman crocodilus, assembly GCA_030014935.1. Taxonomy (NCBI): domain Eukaryota; kingdom Metazoa; phylum Chordata; order Crocodylia; family Alligatoridae; genus Caiman; species Caiman crocodilus. The sequence goes on along the minus strand of JAGPOW010002742.1, from coordinate 55,885,005 downwards.
GGTATTGCTGCTGCAGCACAGTCTGCTACAACAGCAGTGCATGCCCATCCACCTGACTGTTGCTGCAACAACAGATTAGGGTTCCTGCTGCTGTTGGGGTACCAACAGTTGGGGTGGAAAGTAGAGGGGAGAAGCTGCTGCTTTGCTTGCCCCCTTCCTGCCCTCCAAATCCACAAGTTATGCTATTGCCAATAGCCATGAAGCCACTATGATAATACAAAGATTGAAGCCATGTATCTAAAGACATGGCATACTATATACTCTTGCACTGGTGAAACAGAAGAATGCAAAAATAGCAGATAGTCTACTTTGCATTCAGTTGATCATCTACCAGAATAAATTTCCATAATAGAAAACAGGGTTGTTCTTTTAATTCTTGGCTAAGCCCTTAAATGATTGTGGTAATCTTTAGTTAGGAGATGTTTGCAAGTTTAAAAACTGCTCTACATGAACTGTTGTAGTAATCATTACTTTGCTTTTTTAATATCCTTTTCAATTATAATTTATTATTGCTTCAAACAGGACTTTATATCAGAATCTTTACAGATGACCAATAGGTCAATAAAAATTCTATGGGGAAAAAATATTGTTTTGCTTCATCCTGCATTATCTTTTCTTGTAAGAGCCATGGAGAAACAAATATAAAAATATAAAAAAAAAATATGGCAAGGGTGTAGTGAGGTTACTTCATGGAATGATTCTTGATTCATTATAAAGAAACCAACACAAATATGCTTATGAGTGGAATTAAAAAAAAACATTGAAAATGACAGAATATTGAGAAAATGCTCATTTGAGAGAAGCAAGATATATTGAAAAAAAACCCCAAAACTTCAGTTTTGGGTCTTTTCTTAATTTTGAGGGAAGCAGCAGAAAATGTACATCCCAAACCCCCAGACTGTATCAATTCTAGATAGCTACTCTTGTTAGATTTTCAGCATTTAAAATAAGAAAAAGTCAAATGATCAAGAGGGCAGCTAGGATAATTTTTGCCATAGTCATCTCTGAACTGTTTTCCTGATTTAACCTCTCCTCCAAATATTAATTTCAATTAAATCTGTATATGTGCACTAACTCCTTTATCTAATTCAATAATATAACTTTCAAATAGGAAAAAGTTGACAAACATGCTACAATGGGAAAAGATACAGTACAAGGGATGATGAAATTCCTCCAGATCAGCTTTGAAACCACTTTTACAAAAAACTTAATTTTACAATGGCAATTGCAGATATGCAAGATATGTTTGGTTTACCAGTGCTCTCAGATCTGGAATTTACAAATATGTCTTCTGTAAAGTGCTTGTATCTATGTAATTTCCTGTTGGCCCAAATGGCATGCTAGTTAGTATCCAGAGTTAACTAATGTTGAACTATTTGAATTCACTAGTAGCAGGTAGCTCCTTAAAAGTGCTATATTTTGTGCAGTCTGGGGATTTCCAGGAAACCTCCATTGCTGGGTATCAACGCTGAGCAAATGAACAGGAGTTTCTTTGTTACCTGTCAGTTCTGTGTTCCTGAGAGTGCTGTTACACCCAGCTTGCTAGACTTACAAAGGACTTTTTCTAGATTCCCCGCCCCCCCATTTAACCAGAACTAAGCAGAAGAAAAGTTTAATAGGCATCTTGGGCCGTATATTCCCTGGTCCCACCAGGGAAGGCATATTTATACTTGATTGACTAAAACTCAGTTGCTGGGGTAGGGAATGCTGAGGCAAGAGACTGACTTAGAGGGGATATGGGCAACATTTGAACAATGGTTAATGGTTCATCACAATGGGCCCATTGGAGCCCTGACCACAAATGCTGTCATACTTTTCCCAGGATGCCTGATGGATGTCCTCCCCACAAAGTTTATGAACACTCCAATAATCCCCTTAAGTCTGTTAAAAGACTACAGTAAAATCTGAGAGTCACATTAAACTGAGGCTTACTCACAACAGGTAAACCCTGATGCTTGAAGCCCCCTGAGTAGAAACAATGAGGTATCCCATCCAGACTATCTGCTAGCCATAAGAATTTCAAGCTGGCTCCTAAGTGTCTGGTTACTCCTTAACCTTATGTTTTTCCTGGTTATTGATCAGTTTCTTGAGATGTTCCAAACCAGATATCCCCTTGTCAATATAAAAGACAATTATTTACACAATTACAAGAATGCCTTGAAGAAGCTGAACTGAGGGTATAAAAATCTGTAAAAGCAGCAACCAGTGTGCTTCAAGAGAGAGAAATCTTGCTGACATCATCTGCTGTTGTTCTTGAGAAGCTGGGAGAAACAGATTGTATCCCTTCAAGGATCGTGCTGAGAACTGTGCTTGTCAACAAATCACCTGAGTGCCTTGGAACGGTGAAAGCTCTCACTTTCTCTCTCTCTAGGCATAGATTTCTGAACCCAAATTGTATTAGTTAAACTTGAGCTAAGTTTCCCCAAATACTCAATGAAACCAGGGTAATATGGTAATTGTTTTTGTTTGTTTTCTTTTGCATGTCCATTACTACTAGTACCATTATAAATTTCATATATTTAGCAATAAATAACTTTTATAGTCAAACTGGTGGTAACCAGGTGTATTTTTCCTTCTCTACTTCTCCTTCCCCATTTGTTCTGCGGCAATACTTCTTTTACCTAAGCAAAAGATCCCTGTGAAGCTCAGAAATCCTGTGGGGTCTGCTCATCAAGAGGCTACTACTACTAGGACAGATAGGGCAAAAGATTGGGACGTGCTGAGTTTTAGACATATAAAGGGATCAGCTTGTACAGGCTGATTGACCCATTTTGGCTCAGACATGCCCTAATAAGCTGAATGCTGGCCCATGAGGGTATCAGGGGGACACCCAGCTAGATTCAGAGGTATTCTGTTTACCTGTGTGCTCATGTCTGACTGCATTTTATTGTTGCCTTAATGAACTGATTCCTGGAATATGAGGGTGTCAGCCTATCCACGTTGATCAACCCAGCCAGGTCAGGCATGTCATGTTAGTGTGTGTGTGTATTTGACTGATTTAGTGGCTGAAGGAACCAAGCCCAACTGAAACTCAGTCCTGCAAGATAACTCCATTGGAGGTGAAGACTTGCAGAAGGGAGAGATACAACTCCGCATATAAACACAAGTAACATAAGCAGCACATTGATAGAATTACAGAGGCCCTAAAAACATATCCCTAATTAATGAGTGCACCCCAAAGTGATGAGCAAATCTGGTAACAACTTTGTCCAGTGATTAGAGCTGTAGCATAGAAAGATGGTAAACCTTGGATCACTGCCTCCTTGTCTGACATCTTGAATATCGATGCTCGTATAGCATGCAGAATATTTCCAAATAATTTTCTTCTGTGTGTGTTTGAAGAGAAGAATGAGGAAAAAATGCTTCTGTGCTGCTGATGAAGGATTTTTTCCCCCAGCTAACTCACTTGAATCTTGTACGTAATTTCAGCTTTTTCTCTTTTATGGGAGCACTTATTTTAGTTTTTTTAATAACTGAACATTTTTTTACAGGTCTTAAATAATAATGATGGTACTGTAATTATTTTTTATAATGCTCATTCACACACAAATCCTTCCAACATGCCTGAGGTGCTGCATGGACACTTTAAAATTAAACAAAACAAAATTGATATGAGAAAACTAAATGAAAATTTAAAAAGCTTATACTGTAGCACTATTAACAGAAAGGCTGCTTTGGAACCTCAGAATTCCAATACAAAATCTGAGCAGGGATAGATTCCTATGAGTTATTTCTTGTCACCTAACCTGTTATACCCAATTCATTAGTTCAGGTGTAGTCTTTTCTTATGCCCTGTGACTAACTTTTCTTCTAAGAAGCAAGCCTTGCATTCTTTTCTTTCTTTTTTTTTCTTCTAGCTGTTTTTTTTTCTTTAAAAGTTTCCTATGATTTTCTTGTATATATGTTTTAATTGACTTGTTTCATTTTCAGGGAACATAGACGTATCTTTGGTTCTTCTGTGGACACCATTACTATTGCCAATATGTTCAACACTTCACAAACTTTAATCCATGTTATAAACTATAACAAATAGGAAAAGATTATTATTTCCGTTGTACTGATGGGAAAATATGTTGAACAGCATTGTAAGGAGAAGTCTGGATATCTGAAGTGGCTGCTGTATACAAGCCAGTGATGACTTCCATTTGCTACCACTGCTGTGACCACAATTTCACAGCTGTGGCAAAAAACATTTTTTTCACCTCTTTACCCCAGTCATGTCCCAGAACAGTCTCTCTCTAATTATAACACTCACAAGATAGAGAGGCTACATGACCTGTCCCGTGGCACACAGCATGTCTGCGATGAAGAAGCAGCTTGAATTCTCCCAACTCCTAACCAGTAGCACATGCTGTCCCTCAGCAATTTGGACAGGGACCAACCTCTAAAACTTCACCTCTCATCAAAAAGCAGAAAATCTTGGGAATTAAGATACTAATAAAGAAATCCCAAATCAGAAGACAACAGATGTGGTTAGGAGATATACATAATATGCTCCTTGTGTGCAGTCTTCAGATGAATGGTGCACAGATGCATTTGAAATATTCATAATGTCTCAACACATTCAACGTTTATTTGACAACACCTTAAATTCTTTTTCTTCTGCCCTAGATTTTTCAGTGTGGTAGTTAGCAAAAAAAGAAAAAAGAAGGGAAGAAAGAAACATTGCCAATTAAGCCCATAATTACAAATGACAGGACAGACAGTGGATCCCAGGAATGTCAGGAAATATATCAGGCACAAGAAAGAATCATCTCTCTTTCAGAAATTCAAAAAATCTTTGGTAAATTGTCTTAGTAAAGATTTCCTAGTTGCACACAGTTCTGGGGCTAATAATCAGGGCCATGTGTAGACAAAATGAGAGGTGTGTTTACACAACACTTTTTAAGAAAGCTAAATGCTTATGCACCATTTTAATGGTGTCAGTGCACATCTTGGTACCATATTGTGCATTAATTCCAACCACTGTAGGAAATACCAGTAGCATAATGCACCTTAAATGACTTGGGGTGCAGCAAACTAAAACTCCTTTGAGGAGTATTAGATTGCTGCCCCAACAGCTGTGGAGTGAAGCACTGGGCTCCGTGCAGTTCCATGGCTCTGCAGGAAGCACAGCAGACAGCCTGACAGCATCCCAGGCAATCAGCTCTGCCCAAGAAAAGTGGCGAGCCTGATCTTTCCCTCCTCCCTTCCAGCTTAGACCTGGAGCCTGCCTGCCTGCTTGAGCTACACAGGAGCCTGGTGCTTCCCTACATAGCTGCAGTGCCCCCTGGGACCACCCGAGCTGGGTGCCTGTGGGCAGGTGCCACCTGATGGTAGGGGGCCACTGCTGCTGCAGAGAAAAACACCAACCTCGCCACCACAGCCCAAGGACTGTTTTGCCCACCAGAAGCTTGCCCACCGGAAGCTTGCCCTCCCCTCCTTGCCAAAGAAACAGGTAAGTCAGCAGGGTATGTGCATGACACAGGGGTTTAATCATGCCTAAACTGAAGTGGTGTTTTTTAAAACCCGCTGCTTTAATTTAGGGCTGCAGTTTCATCTACACATGCTCCGGAAGAGTAAATTAAAATTACTTGAATTTAGCCAAGAAAAAAATATACTTTAAATTAATCTGGGAATGAAATGTGATTATTTAATTTTAACTACAGTGCCCCTGGACATTTTTTCCTTTTCAATTTTAATACCAATTCTTAATTTTCACTAATATTTTGCTTTTGCTTTACATTTTTCTTGCTTTTCAAAAAAAACTTAAGAATTGGTCATTGGCAAGATACAATTTGGATTGGTGCCTCCTAGTCTGACTGCCAAAGATGCTGATGGAGAACTTACTTCCAGGACCTCACCCCAGATACCACAAATCTCTGGGGCACCATAATCACCTGCTCCTTCATCACTGTGGTTCAATATCAGGACCTTATACATTTGATTTTTAGACTCATTCTTCTCAGTGAAATTATATGGAGATATAAGTGCTCACCAACCTTTAAAAACCAACTAGGGTTTCACTGCCTTGCTTTCTGCAGCTTATCTATGTTTAAAGAGTTACTGAAAATGGTGCACACTTCATGAATCATGTGCCTTCCTACTCCTCCCTTTTCAGTGCTGTGGAGTTGGGAACAGATCAAGAAAATGGAGGATGTAGGAAAGAGCAATAACTGGAAAGAAGGGTTGTTGACTAGTACCTCAGAGTAATGAGGTGAAAAGATAGAAGCATACAGACATTTTTAAGTGCAGGTTAGAAGGATACTTAGCTTGGGGTGCTGCAGATAGGGATGATCATGCCATAAGAAGAGGGTTGGATTAGATTAACTTCCAAGGTCTCTTCCAGTCCTATTTTTCTATGACTGTCTGATTATTTTATAATTCTGTGAGTGTGGAAACCAGTGTATAGTGGATGGAAAGGATAAGCTACCAAGTCCAGACCTATTCTCAAAGTGTTTGAGCTAATAAAGTATACAGAACTTAGGATACAGCCCTGGAGCACTGTCCCCTGTTACAATGGTCCTCAATGCTGTCAACATTGAGTCTTTAGGGGGAATGGATGGATGCACAGGGTGAAGAGCAGTGTAGATAAACCAGAAGCAAGACAGGGAAATAAGGCTCAAGGCCAATCAAAATGCCTTAAAACTTTTGAAAGCATTAGGTAGTCCATAGGGGGCTGTAGGCAAGGAGCTGCCAAACTTTAAATGTCTGCTGAAATGTTCTGAATTTTATAATGAGCACATTCATTTAATGAATTTGCTTTCCAACAGTTCAACTTTGTTACAGCAATGTTTCACTGAGCTCTGTCTAATAAACATCATTTGTGATTTATCTGAGAAATCTTTTTTGTAGCTAATATGTATATGTGGTAAGGGAAAGGGTGTATTAATAGAATGACTGACAGGTGGGGGTTTTTTTAAACACTTCTGTTCTCTGCTAGTCACAGATCATGCATGTCAATTCTGAAGCTGATAGGTCTTTTACTGGGGACTTCAGAGTGGGCTTGAGAACAAAATCAGGCATGTAATGAAAACCTTAACAACATTGCTGCTACTTCTGCTCCATAATACTAGTTTCTCCCCGAGGCGGAGTGGGACTCCCCAACTAGCCACAGGACTACTTTCTCCAATTACCTTTGGGCACGCCACCCACCTGACTCACCTGCCACACCTTGTTCTTAATTACGATGTTAATTAAGGCAGGAGGCTGCCCATTCTTGCCCTGGTGCCAGGGGGCACTATCTGCAGCTCCGATCCTCCCCTACACCACAGCCCACGCTTTGCAGATGTCATCTTCAGATGCTAATCTCACCAGCCCCACACTGGGCCCCAGAATCCTTCTATACTAGGCGCTCAGCCCTCTGGTGATTCCCCCCTTCACTGGGGTTGCTCATCTCTGCCCCCTCACTTGGGGCCATGAGGATTCCCCTGAGTGGTGGGCTCAGGTGGCTGTAGCCATGCCTGGCCCCAACTACTTTTCCTCAGGGTCTTGCACCCAACAGGGCTCAGGTGATCTTAGCCATGGCCAACTCTCCCTCCTTGGGATCTTGCACCCTACAGGGTTTGAGTGGCTTCAGCCATGCCTGGCCCCCACTCTCCTTCCTCGGGGTCTTTCACCCCACAGGGCTCAGGTGGCCTCAACCTGCCTGGCCCCCACTCTCCTTCCTCGGGGTCTTTCACCCCACAGGGCTCAGGTGTCCTCAACCTGCCTGGCCCCCACGCTCCCTCCTTGGGGTTTTGCACCCCACAGGGCTCAGGTAGCTAGCCATAGCCTTGCCTGGCCCCAACTACCTCCACGGTTATGTGACCCACCCAAAGGTCAGGGCTAGGGTTAAGGAACACCTACCTGTCCTTTACCAGGGTAATAACTGGCCTGGCATTTCCTGGGAGCTCCTGCACCACTGAGAGCCTCATGAGGCCACCCACTCCCATCAGGGTGCAGTTTTAGGGCATGCTCAGGAGCAGGAGCCTCCAAACCATCCCCTACAGTTCCTGCCCTTACCGCCAGGATGATACATGAAGGCTTGCAGCCAGGCACTGTTGCTGCCTGGCCTGCTAGCAGTGAACTGCCCTATTTGTATGGGCAACCAGAGATCCAAAATGGCCACTGCAATCAATAACCTACTGACTGCTTGGCTCCTCTTTTAAAGTGGCAGGCACCAACAGTACCCTGCCACACACCTTCCCCCTTAAAAAATAGTTCCTGGGGGAGGTTACCCCTGCTGCTCCCCCAAAGCAGGCTCCCCTCAGAGCGTGTGAGAGCCCTCAAATGGTGAGCACCCCAAAGGTGCTCTGCCACACACCTTCCCCCTTAAAATGACATTTGGGGGCTTAACTTGGCTTCCTTCCCTGTTGGCTTTTCCCCAACCTACTGTATCCCCTGGCATATGATGAGCACCCAAAGATTGTCTACCACACTTCCCTTCTGGCAATTCAACAGCAGCAATACTGCAGATCAAAAGGATCTTCTATGAAAAGAGAGATAGCAGCATAAATTTATCCAAAGTGTGGGGGTTCAAGTTTCCTAACAGAGAAAGTAAATACAGGAGAATTTGGTAGTTCTCAGTTGATGGGCAAATTGTCAGCTATTATTGAAATTGTGCATAGGATCAAAACCATGACCAAGACCATAGGATCAAAGACCATGACAACATCCATAATGGAGCTCCAGTATGTGGATGACAATGCTGTCATTGATCAATCTGAAACAGAACTCCAAACCACTCTTAATGTATTCTCGGAAGTGTATGAGAATATTGGCCTAACTCTAAACATCAGGAAATGCAAGTTCTTTACCTGCTCCAAATGGAGAACCACACCCCTCTACCCCCATTCAAATCACTGGAGAATTGCTGGAGAACATGGATCACTTTATCTATCTTGGAAGCCATCTTTCACCAAAAGTAGACATTGACGTGGAAATACAACATTGCTTGAAATGTGCAAGCATGGCCTTTGAATGCCTGAGTAAGAGAGTCTGCTTAAATCATGACACCCTTGCTGAAATGAAGCTCGTGGTTTATTGAGTCACTGTCATTCAAACTCTGCTGTATGGCTTGGAAACTTGGAACACATACAGAAGGCATCCCAAGATCTTGGAAAAGTACCACCAACAGTGCCTTCACAAGACCCTTTGGATTAGCTGGAAGGATAGAAATATAAACATCAGCATCTTGGCCAAAGCAAATTCCAAAAGCATTGAGACCATGATCATCCAAAATCAACTTTGCTGGACAGAGCATGTTGTTCACATGCCTGATTCTCAGGTGTAATATCAACATTAACACTTGGGAAACTCTTGCTCAGGACCAACCAAAATGGAAGGCTCTTTGGGAGGGACCTCAACACTCTTTAACATCTTCATTAATGATCTGGATTCAGGAGTCAGATGTGAACTGGCCAAGTTTGCAGATGATACCAAATTATGGGGGAGTGTGGTCACACTACAGGACAGACTGGGGATACAGGCTAATTTGGACATGCTTTCAAGGTGGGCTGACCAAAACCAGATGGCCTTTAATGTAGAGAATTGTAGGGTGCTGCACCTCAAAAGGAAGAATCCTCAACATACAGGCTTGACAATGCTATTCTCACTAGCACCATGAGCAAAAGTGACTTGGGGGTCTTGATTGACCACATGAATATGAGCCACCAATGTGATGCTGTGGCTGGCAAAGCAAATGAAACTATGGTGTGCATCCACTGATGCATCTCAAGCAAAACCAGGGAGTCATCCTCCCACTTTACTTGGCCCTGGTGAGACTGCAGCTGGAGTACTGCATCTAGTATTGGGACCCCCACTTCAGGAAAGATGTGGAGACACTTGAGAAGAGGAGAGCCACTCATATGATTCAAGGCCTGGAGGGAAGGCTGTATGAGGAGAGGCTGAGAGATCTGGGGCTCGTCAGTCTGGAGAAAAAAGGTTCAGGAAGGAGTTGGTGGAAGCCTACAATTATATAAAAGGGGTGTATCAGGACCTGGGAGAACAGTTGTTCACCAGAGCTCCCTAAGTGATAACAAGGTTTAACAGCCATAAATTCCAGAAGGCTGATTTAGACTAGACATAAGAAAAATGTTATTTATGGTGCTAGTGTCCAGGGTCTGGAACAAACTCCCTCCAGAAGTGATGCAAGCACCTATTCTGGACTCTTTCAAAAAACATGTGGATGAATTTCTTGCTGGGGTCACTTGATCCCAGTTGATTTCCTGTCTATGGCAGTGGGGCTGGATTCAATGATTTCATGAGGTCTCTTCCAGCCCCTAATTTCTATGAAATCTATGAAACACTTTGAAACAGCCACCTGTGGCCTCACTATTAAGATACTTGGAGGATTATCTTACTGATTCAGGAGTGATCACTCATCATCATCATTATTTACTTTGACTTAAAACTCATTATGGGTGGAAAGAAATGAAATGCATATATATATTATGTTAGGATGACAATATCTGTATCTTGGGGAGCACTGGATTTTCAGCTGAATAAAAGCCTATTACCTGTGGCCTAGCAAAAGCTGCTAACCAAAAGACAGAATGATAGCTAAGCCATCCATTTGCACGAAATGCATAGGTAATTTCATGCTAATGAAACAAACCATAAACTGAGGCAGAGCTTGAGCTAGGAGGAGAGATGGGCGGAAAAAAGGAGGTGTGAATGAATGTGGAATGAATGTTAATGACCGTGAACCAAAGTGTATAAAATGTAAAAAGAACTATTGTTCATGGCAGGTCCCTGGTTTGTTGTTTTTTTGGGACCTTTGCTTAATGCTGTCTTCATTTTAAATAAAGCTGTTTCAAGCAATATGTGCAAGTAGTGTTTGTTCCCTGCTTGCTCTGGCTAATGAGTAACAGGATCCATGAGCAATTGGATCATCATGTCCCTAGTCATTGGGCAGTACATGGAGTCAGGGTCTAACATATTCCTTTCTGGTTCTAGGCAAGTTATTATCTGGGAAAGTTCCAATGACTGACTGAGACCAAAATAAACATGTTATTCCATATTATATTGCACTGAAGCCAAATAGTATTAAAATTTAGGAATAGAGGGACTAGATCTGATGGAACAGAAGAAACATGGGGCAGGAATGTGTATGCACTCTTTCAATGATCAGAAGATGGAAGCATCTCCATAACTTATTAAGGAGGGTGACTAGTGGAGGACCTTCATTCTTGCTTTCAGGGAAAGTAGTATTAACATAATGTATAAGATTTAAATAAATAACAAACAGAAAACATGGGACCAATGCAAGTTGGGGAACAATTCGATTTAGCCTCCATTATGATCTTTTACTGTCTGGCTCCTGCTACACATAAGAACAGCCTTTATGGCTGCTATAACTTGTGCTAAGCATCTAGTACTCACAATGTAGCATGAACTGAACTAATGTAGCTGATGTTAACATAGAATGTAATAATAGTGAAATATAACGATGTTAATCTTGTCCTGTAAACAACTTGACAACTCCATTTTGTATCCTTCTGCTTGACATAAGTGAATGAACTCTGCATAGCTTTTATGTATAAGCATGTGTAAAAGGGGAATGGTGAGAGAATGGCACAGAGACAGGAGAAGAAGATTTAACTGTTTAGGTAAGCAACAAGGCAACAAATGTAAGTTACCAGTCAGTAACTAATTAACAAATGGCTGAAAAATCCCTTTGAAGCTTGAGGGCACAAAGGAGATAACAGAAGAAGAAATTCTGCCAGATGGACAACAAGAACACTCCAAGGCTAAGATAAACTGAAAACAAAGAAGAACAACCACAATAACAGAAGCTGGTTATGGAAAAACCCCAAAGCACTGAAACAAAGGATGCCAGTCCCTATAAAAGAATACTTTGAAAATGCCATGTTGGATAAGTCTCTTTCTCTACTGCTGTTTCATTGGAGCAGAGATGCATCTGTTCACCCCACTCCAGCTGTTATCTTTAAATCTACTATCTTCAATTATCATTATATACTCAATAAACCTGGGATGGCCACCCTGGGCTGATATTGAGCAACTAATGCTGGTAACTATATCTGGTGCGTGTGTGGATGAAATGGTTGTTTTGTGTATGTCTATTCCTGTGTGTAATGATGTGTATGATGGTTGTGTGTGTATGTATGAAGAGTGTGCCCAAACCTCTATGTCTAACTCTTGTAATCAATAAATGCAGCACCTTGCCTTATCTGCTCGGCAGTTGGGAGTGGAGCAGGGAGCCAAGAAGACCCCTGATAGGGTTCAGGTGTGGTCTCGGCCACACGTGAGCCCCCCCTGCGAAGGAGGAGGAGCAGCACCAGCAGCAGCAGCAGTGGCAGCGGAGAAACGGCGGAGAAGCAGTGAGTGGGGTAGTGACGGCATCTGCAGCTGATCCAGAGGGGAGCCTCCTGGATCACTCATAGCTGAGCCGGCAGGGAGCCGTGCTCCTGAGCCATGCGCGAACAGAGCGCGCAAACAGATGTGCTCTGTAAGGGCGTGCCGGCGTTTGCGCCAGCATTCGCACAGGAGGAGCACAAGGAGGAAGAGAAGAGGGACTCGACACCGGGAAGATCTCATTTTCTAGAAACATGGTGAGTCCTCGTAGTGCCACTGCCAGGGGCCTGGCCCCTCCCCCTCCCTCTTCCCCGGTACTGCCCCCCTGGCGTTCCTCTGAGGCCGCCACCTACACTGAGCCCCTGGGGGGTTTGCTGTCCACCTGCCCCACCCTGGCTGGGGTTGGTGGCTGGGCAGGGCCCCCGGGGGTGGGGGAGATGCCTGGGGCCTCCCCTGGCTGCCCCTCTTGTGGCCGTCTTCAGGCCCTGGAGGACCAGCTGTGGGAGCTTCAGGCCGAGGTGAGCAGGCTGTGGGAGATCCGGGCAGCAGAGGATACAATTGATAAGTACTTCTGTTCTCTGCAGGGACAGAAACCTACTGAGGAGTCCCCCAGATGCAGAAGAGTGACTCGTTGGTAGCAGAGAGTTCCCCTTCAATCCAGGGCAGCCCGTGCTGCTGCAGAACCTGTACCTGAGGTGCCACTTGGGAACAGGTATGCAGCCCTGGCCACCCTGGAGGAGACTGCTGAGGAGCATCCCCCTCACAGTGCTGATCGTGCACCCTCATTGTGAGCAGAGAGGAAGAAGTGGTCCCATAGGAGGAGCAAGCATTGAGTCCTGGTCATCGGGGACTCCATCCTGAGGGGTATGGAGGGTCCCATTTGCCGTCCTGACCCCTTGGGCAGAGAGATTTGCTGCCTGCCTGGAGCACGGGTTCAGGACGTCACGGAGTGCATCCGGAAGATTGTTAGGCCCACAGATTACCATCTGTTAATGGTAGTCCATGTGGGGACCAACAACACTTCTAGAGGCCAGCCGGAGAACATCATTGAAGACTTCAAGGCTGTTGGAAGACAGCTCAAGGCGTTTGGATCGCAGGTGGTGTTTTCTTCCATTCTGCCAGTGAGTCAACGGGGAAGGCGACATGAGGCCTGTATCGCAGCTGTAAACCAGGGTCCTTGGGGTTGGTGTTATGATGCGGGCTTCGGATTCTTCGATCATAGCCAACATTTCTCTACGCAGAGCATGCTGGTGGAGGATGGACTTCACCTTACGCCTAAAGGTAAGCGTTTCCATTCTTCTAGGTTGGCTGATCTCGTGCGGCAGGCTTTAAACTAGCTTTGCCGGGGGACAGGCCTGCCGGGAGAGGAGAGGATGATCTGCCGCTGAGCCAGGTAAGTCGAGTGAGAGTATGTGGTTGTAGCTTGGGGAAAATGAGCGGAGAGGGAGAGGCGGCAGTGGATAACCTTAAATGCCTCTATACAAATGCTCGCAGCATGGGAGGTAACCAGGAGAAGCTGACTCTCCTGGTGGCTATGGAGGACCCATATTTGGTTGGACTCACGGAAACCTGGTGGGACTCGACCCATGACTGGGCCATAGGCATCAATGGATATGCCCTTTTCAGGAAGGACAGGGTGGAGAAAAGAGGCGGAGGGGCTGCGCTGTATGTCAAAGAGTGCTTCTCTGCATCGAGCATCAACTTGAGGGTGACTGAGGACCAGGAGGAATCATTTTGGGTCAGGCTGCAAGGAGGACGAGGGGAAAGGGACTTAATGGTGGGTGTCTGCTACAGACCATCCAACCAGAGGGAGGAGCTGGACCTCCAAATTGATGGCCAGCTCAAGGAGGTGGCTAAGACGAGGGATGTCATTGTCATGGGTGATTTCAATTACCAGACATCTGCTGGGAGGAGCAGTCGGCCACGTCTGAGAGGTCCTGGAGTTTCCTGGTGGAGCTGCAGGACCTCCACTTGGTCCAGGAGGTGCATGGCCCCACCAGGGGGGATGCACTCCTGGATCTGGTCCTGGCCTCGGGGGACAATCAGGTTAGAGGTCTCCAGGTATGGGACTCCCTGGGAGATATCGATCATCACCTGATAGAATTTGCTGTCCGGCACAGTATAGATAGTGCCCACACTATGACTAGGGTCCCAGATTTCAAAAGGGTCAATTTCAGAAAGCTCAGGAGGCTGGTTGAGAAGACGCTGCAGGACCATAGGGTTGAAGACATAGGTGTCCATGAAGGCTGGATGTTCCTAAAGGAGACGATCCTCCTAGCCCAAGGGGCAACCGTTCTTGCCTGATGCAAGATGGGCAAAAGTGCCCAGAAGCCGCCATGGCTTAATAGGGATATTCGGGGGTCCCTGAGGGCTAAGCGGGAGGCATATAACCTTTGGAAGAGAGGAGCAGTCTCCAAGGAGGATTACTCCTCTTGTGCTTGGGAGTACAGGAGGGCTATTAGGAAGGCCAAGGCAGAAGTAGAGTTCTGCCTGGCAACTAGGATCAAGGACAAAAGGAAAACCTTTTAAAAATATGTGAGGAGCAAAAAGAGAACAGTTGCCCTGGGCAACGTTGAGCCCCTGAGGGACTCGTCAGGCAACCTGGTGCTTGCAGCCAATGAGAAGGCTGAGATCATCAATGGGTTCTTTGCCTCCGTCTTCCTGAGGGGGGACCAGGACTTCTTTCCCACTGGAAGCCTGTTTTCCCCCACGGGAATCACTGCTAGGCCAAAGGTGAGGGTAGACCTGGTGGAAGGGCTTCTGGAAGGGCTGGATGTCTTTAAGTTGGCGGGTCCGAATGACCTGCACCCAAGGGTGTTGAGGGAGCTGGCGGGGGTGATTGCTGAGCCCTTGGCTCGGCTATACGAGAGCTCTTGGAGCTCTGGACAAGTGCCGGAGGACTGGAAGGTGGCCAATGTGGTTCCCATCTTTAAGAAGGGGAGGAAGGAGGACCCGGAGATCTACAGATCTGTCAGTCTCACCTCAGTTCTGGGAAAGATCTTTGAGAAAAGTCTCAAGTCCCACATCTGTGAGGGACCAGCAGGGGACTTTATGCTGAGGGGCAACCAGCATGGGTTTGTTAAGGGAAGGTCCTGTCAGACCAACCTGGTCGCCTTCTATGACCAGGTGACCAAATCCATGGATGCGGGCGTCCCTGTCGACGTAGTCTTT